>CAUYRH010096586.1:0-33381 GCA_963574655.1 Perodicticus potto
ATAGCACAAGAATATGGGGAAAGGGACACAGGAAGGGAGGAGAGAGGGCAGGATGAGTGGAGGGAGGGTAATTGGTGGGATCACATCTACGGTTCATCTTAGAAGGGTACAAATGAAACTTACTAAATGCAGAATACAAATTTCTTCATACAATAACTAGGAAAGTGCCATGAAGGCTATGTTAAACAGTTTGATGAAAATGTTTCAGATTGTATATGAAGCCAGCACATTGTACCCCATGATTGCACTAATGTACACAGCTATGATTTAACTAAAAATAATAATAATAATACTAATAATAATAATAAAGAAAAGATGGAGACTTTACATCCTTTACGTTTACCTGGATAGAGTTAAAACAAATTCTTCTTGGTAAAGTATCTCAAGAATGGAAAAAAAACTACTCGATCATGACGTATGACTTTTTTCATGAGAAGCCATAATCTATTGGCTACGATTTTGTTGAGAATTTTTACATCTACATTCATTAGTGAAATTGGTCTGAACTTCTCCTTTTCAGTTGAATCTTTTCCTGGTTTGGGGATCAGGGTGATGTTTGCTTTGCAGAATATGTTGGGGAAGATTCCGTCATCAATTTTTTGTAATAATTTCTGCAGAATGGGAATAAACTCTTCTTGAGGAAGGTTTGACAGAATTCTGGTGTGAAGCCATCTAGAATAGGACTTTTTTTGTTGGGATTTTTTTTATTGTTTCCTTGATCTCAGTGCTTGAAATTGGTTATTCAGGAGATCTGTTTCCTCCTGGCTCTATCTAGGGAGGGGGTGTGATTCCAAATATTGATCCATTTCTTTCACATTGTCAAATTTCTGGGCATAGAGTTTCTTGGAATATTCAGAGAAAATGTCTTATATCTCTGTAGCATCTGTTGTTATTTCCCCTTTGTTATTTCTAATTGAGGTTATTAGAGATTTGACTTTTCTATTTCTAGTTAGTCTGGCCAAAAGTTTATCTACTTTATTTTGTTCAAAAAACCAATTTTTTGTTTCATTAATTTTCTCAATGATTCTTTTGTTTTCAATTTCATTAATCTCTGATTTAATTTTAAATATCTCCATTCTTATACTGGGTTTAGGCTTAGATTGTTATTCTTTTTCCAATTCCATAAAATACTTTGTGAGTTTGTTGATGTGTTCTCTTTCTGTTTTTCAGAAGTAGGCATCTAAAGCAATAAATTTACTCTCAAACTACACAGGTTTGGGTAGCTTGTGTCTTCATTGTCATTATGCTCAAGGAAGTTAATGATTTCCTCTTTTATCTCTTCCTGCCTCCAACTGTCATCTAGCATAAGGTTGTTTAATTTCTATGCCTCTATCTGGGGTTGAATGTTTTTGTTGGAGTTGAGTTCCACATTTAATGCCTTATGGTCTGAGAGTATACAAGGCAAAATACTTTTGATTCTATTGAGGTTTGTTTTATGTCCTGGGATATGATTGATTTTGGAGACTGTTACATGAGCTGATGAGAACAATGCATATTCTTTAGCTTTGGGAAGGAGTGTTCTATATAGGTCTGTGAAGCACAGTTGCTCTATGGTAACATTTACATACCTTGTATCTTTATTTGGTTTCTGTTTAGAGGATCTTTCCAGTTTTATAAGGGTAGTGTTAAAGTCCCCTGCTATTGTGGTATTATGGGATATCATATTGCTCAGACTAATTAAGGTCGGTTTCAGAAAACTGGGAGCATTTAAATTGGGTGCATAAATATTTAAAATTGAAACATCTTCTTGTATTTTTCCCTTGACCAATATGAAGTGTCCAATATTGTCTTTTTTACTGTAGTTACTTTAAATCCACTTGTATCTGAAAATAAGATTGCAGCCCTTCTTTTCTTCTGAATTCTGTTTGCTTGAAAAATTGTCTTCCATCCCTTAAACCTGAGTTGTCCTTTGAGGCTAAGTGTGTTTCCTGCAGATAGCAAATGGATGGCTTGTGTTTTTTTATCCAATCAGCCAGTCTATGCTTCTTCAGTGGGGAATTTAAGCCCTTGACATTCATTGGGAGAATTGATAAGTGTGGTGCATGCTATTCATCTCATTTTGTGAAAGTCCATTTCTTTGTTTTATCTTTTGCATCATGTGGAAGCTAGGTTTTGTCCTTTAGTTTCTGAGTGCTTACTTTGCTGGCAGTGCATTGTGATGGTCAGTGTGTAGAACAGGTTAAAGTATTTCCTGTAGAGCTGGTCTTGTTGTGGCAAACTTTCTCAATGTTTGCCTATTAATAAAAGGTTTGATTGATTTGTCTATCAATTTTAAAGCTTAGCTTAGTAGAATATAGAATTCTGGGCTGGAAATTGTTTTGTTTAAGTAGATTAAATGTAAATGACCATTGTCTGCTGTCTTGAAAAGTTTCATTGGTGAAGTCAGCAGTCACCCTGATAGGTTTGCCCAAGTAGGTCAATTGGTGCTTACTCCTTGTGGCTTATAGAATCTTTTCTTTTGTCTTGACTTTGGGCAGGTTCATCACAATGTGTCTTGGAGAAGGTCAACTTGACTTGAGATGACCTTGGGTCCAATATCCCTCTGAAAGGAGTGTGCCAGAATCGTTGGTGATATTTGGGAAGTTCTCATTTATAATTTTCTCTAGTATGGCTTCCATTCCTCTGGGGCATTCTTCTTCTCCTTCTGGGATAGCTATAACTCATGTATGTTTGTACACTTCATGAAATCCCATAATTCTATCAGTCAGGATTCTGCTTTCTCTCTCGTTTTCTCTCACTCTTTAAGTATCTGAGCTAGCTCAAGAGCTTTATCCACTATCACTGAGATTCTTTCTTTTACATGTTCCAATCTGTTAGTGATACTTTCTACTGCATCTCTAAGTTCCCTAATTGACTGCTTCAATTTCTTTAGCTCTGCTATATCCTTTCTATATTCTTCATATTTTTCATATCTTACTTAATTCTGTTTTTGGACTTCCTTTTGGTTATTTTTCACTTTCTTAGCAATATTTTTCATTGTTTTTATCATCTATATTTTAATTCCCCTTCTGTCTTTTCTAACATTTCTTTAGAGGTGGAATCCTCTGCAGCAGCTGCCCCATGTTCTCTTGGTGGTGGGGTTGCTCAGGTCTGGCTTTTCTTATTGCTAGGATTTTTCTGCTGTGACTTCCTCATAAGAGTTTCCCTTTGTTTATTTCCTTGCCCCAATTTTTGTTTTACTTACTTTTGCTCTTTAAGCTGCTGTGCCTCTGACTGAAGGTGTTGATGTGTCCTTTTAGTATAGGACTAAAATGATGAGAAGATTGAAGAGCAAGAAGGAAAAAAGTCAAAAAGAGGGAGGCTGAGAGAGAGAAAAAAAGGAGGGTAAATAAAAGGGAAGATTGCAAAAAAATACAGGCAAAAAAAAGAGGGAGACAGGAGTAATAGAGGTGTATATTAGGGTACTTTGGCCCTCACCTTAAAAGCCAGAACCTCTGGGGTGCTGGGTTTGGTGGTTCCCTTGAAGTCTGCAGCTCTTTGCCAGCCTCAGGAGACACAGTACCCCATTTCTTCCAAATAGAGAGGAAAAATAAAAATGCTGTAAAGCAAACAACAAAAGACCTTACAGCTTCTCACTAAAAGTCATACACCATGATCAAGTAGGTTTCATTCCAGGGATGCAAGGCTGGATTGAGATAAGGTCCATAAATGTAATCCACCATATCACCAGAAGAAAAAACATAGACTATATGATCCATATGACAAAGCACTCAATAAAATCAGCATCCTTTTCTAATTAGAACACTGAAGAGTATAGGTATAGGTGGTACATTTCTTAAACTGATGAAAGCCATCTATGACAAACCCACAGCTAACATTTTACTGAATAGAGTAAAACTGAAAGCTTTTCCACTCAGAACTGGAACAAGACAAATTTGTCCTCTATCACCACTGATATTCAATATAGTGCTTAAGTTCTAACCAAGACAATCATTCAAGAGAAGGAAGTAAAAGACATCCAAATGGGATGAGAGGAGGTCAAACTCTCCATCTTTGCTGAAAATATGATCTTAAACTTAGAAAACTCCAAATACTCAACACAAAATTCCTGGAAGTGATCAAAAAATACAGTAATGTCTCAGGACACAAAATAATCAATGTCTACAAATCACTACCCTTTGTATATGCCAATAACAGCCAAGGGAAGAAGTCAATTAAGCACACAATCCTCTTGACAGTAGCTTCAAAGAAAATTAAATACCTAGGAAAATACTTAATGAAGGAGGTGAAGGACCTCTACAAAGAAAATTATGAAACCCTTAGAAAGGAAATAGCAGAGGATATTAACAAATGGAAGAACATACAATGCTTATGGCTGGGAAGAATCAACATTTTTTAAAAGTCTATGCATCCCAAAGTAATCTACTAATTCAATGTCATCCCTATTAAAATACCAACATCATACTTTCAAGACTTGGAAAAAATAATTCTTCATTTTGTGTATAACCAGAAAAAGCCCTCTATAGCTAAGGCAGTTCTTAGCAATAAAAACAAAGCCAGGGGCATCAGCCTACCAGACTTTAGGCTATACTACAAGACCATAGTGATCAAAACAGCATGTTATTGGCACAAAAATAAAGACACAGACATATGGAACTGAATATAAAACCATGAGATGAAACTAATATCTTATAGCCACCTAATCTTTGATAAACCAAACAAGAACATACACAGGGGGAAAGAATCCCTATTCAACAAATGATGTTGGGAGAACTGGATATCCACATGTAAAAGACTGAAACTGAACCTGTAGCTTTCTTCACTCACAAAAATTGGTTGAAGATGGATAAAAGACCTAAATTTAAGGTACAAAATAACAAAAATTCTCAAGGCAAGCATAGGAAAAACACTTGAAGATATCAGCCTAGGGAAAGTCTTTATGAAGAAAACTTCTTAGGCAATTGCAACAACAAAAATAAATAAATGGGACTTAATTAAACTGAAAACCTCTGTACAGCTACGGAGATAACAACCAAATGACAACCTACACAGTGGGAAAGAATATTTTCATATTTTGAATCAGACAAAAGCTTGATAACTAAGATCTACAAAGAACTCAAATTAATCAACATGAAAAAAAAAATCCCCTTTATCAATGGACAAAAGAGATGAACAGAACCTTCTTTAAAGAAGAAAGACAAATGGCTAACAAACATATGAAAAAATGGTCATTGTCTCTAATTATTAGAGAAAGCAAATCAAAATCACTCTGAGATATCATCTAAACCCAGTGAGAATGGCCCACATCACAAAAATCTCAAAACTGCAGATGCTGGTGTGGATGTGAAGAGAAGGGAACACTTTTACACTGCTGGTGGGACTGTAAACTAATACCTTTTTTGAAAGTAAGTATGGAGAACCCTCAAAGAACTCAAACTACACCTCCCATTGATCCTTCAATCTCATTACTGAGCATCTACCCAGAAGGAAAAAAAAACCTCCTTTTACCATAAGGACAACTGCACTAGACTGTTCATCACAGCTCAATTTACAATTACCAAAATGTGGTAACAACCTAAATACCCACCAACCCAGGAATGAATTAACAAGATATGGTATATGTATACTATGGAATAGTATTCAGCCATTAAGAAAGATGGAGATTTTACACCTTTTGTGTTACCCTGGATGAAAACGGAACACATTATTCTTAGTGAAGTATCACAAGAAAGGAGAAGCAAGAATCCTATGTACTCAATCCTAATATGAGAACAATTAATGACCTAGAGTATAGTGGGGGGTGAGGAGATTAGAAAGAAGGAAGGAGGCCGGGGCCTGGGGGTCATGGTGTGTGACATACCTTTTGGGAGTGGGACACAATTATAAGAGGGACTTTACTTAACAAATGCAATCAATGTAACCTGGTTTTTAAAAAAGAGAGAGAGACAGAGATAATGGAAAAGAATATATCCAATGTACTCAATACTAATATTGAAACAATATAAAGGGGAAGGGGGCAATACGGCCTCCTGGAGCCAGCTTTCCACAGAGGCTCCCATCCAGAAGGAGAGATAAAGGACAGAACGTTCTCAAGAAAACTGATGGTTAGGAGCTGAGCTAAGAGAGAAGATTGAGGAGTGTACCTCACCCCTGATGGAGGTGAGCTGCAATCCCAAGGAAAAAATGTAGGTATAAAACCCATTACCAGGTTGATGATTGTCCCCTCCCCCAAGAGAGCAGCTTGCTGTGTGCTTTCTACAAACAAGCATACAGAGTTCAGATCTCTTATCACATAGGAGAGAGCCACTAAAAACTGTAATTCCTTCTCCAGAGATATCCCACCTGTGAGCCTAGGCATTCTGCTGCCCAACATAAAATTGAACAAATATTCTACCCACAATTTTGAACTCCCACTCCACCCTTCCACCCCTACCCTGTGGTCTGGAAGTCTATGCCTTGCGGAGTCCAGAGTGTTTGGAAATTCACCAGGAGGTATGGGCATGATGTGGGCTGTTACAAGTCTGTGCTGAAACAGCAGCATGGGTGTAAAGTGGGGATTGCAGAGTGAAGGAGTCAAGCACAAGAAGGAGTAATGTGGCCCACAGCAGAGCTTGGTGGCTGAAGCTGTGGCAGGACTCACACCTCAGGTTGGATTTTGAAGAAACACTTCTTGTTTCTCTTGGCAGCCAGTGGGAGCTGGGCCTCAACCTCAGGGGCAGCTATGGGTGGAGCAGAACTGGGACAGAAACACAGACTCCATGAACAGAAGGTTCACCTGCAGTGGTACCTGCCCAGGCAGGGTGCAGATGGGAATGAGACACAGACTCCGTGGGAGTGCACACAGCTGTAGACGAGACTCAGACAGAGGTTCAGCCTCTATGAGCTCGAAATACACTCTGTAGAACCCACCCCATGGTGGGGACAAAGATGCAGATTCCCCAAGCATACACACGTGGTGGTGGCATCCACCCAGGACAGGGCTAGGACAGAGTCACAGCCTCTGAAAGCTCAAGCCTGTGGTGGAGCATAGCTGGGACAGAGATGCAGACTCCAGACTCCACAAGACTACATGTGGAGGCAGCACCCGCCAGCAGCCAGGCAGGGCTGGGACTGAGTCACATCTGCTGTGAGGACAAAATACACTCAATGGCAGAATCCACCCCAGGCAGGTTAGGGTGGAGATAGAGACACTGACTTGGTGAGTGCAAAATACTCCCTATGGCAGTGGAAGGTGGTGAACACACCCAGGGACTGTTGCTATTGCTGCTCTCCCCAGAAGCTGCTGAGCACTAGAGGGATCCAGGCTTCAGACCCATGAGGTTACCCTGGTGGCAGAGTACAGCACAGGAGGAGGTACTTATCCCCCTTGTCTCAGACAGGCCCATATCCCTGTCACTTTCACCCCCTGAAGAGAGGCTGTGGCATAGGGTGGGGAAGGAGACACCAAATCCTCTGGCCTGACTCCTTGCCTGAGGGAGCCTTCCTGACCCACCAGAGAGAGCCAAACTCCAGCATCTTGGGTTTCTAATTCCAAGCTGCCTGTGGACCTCTAACACCAGGTTGCTGGTCACTGATTGAAGTCTCACAGTTGAGCAGTGATTTGTATTGCCCAGGATAATGATTTTGGAACTATTGACTTGGGATGTCCACTCAGGAACCCTCCAAGGTTGAACCAAGTTTGTGTTGAACCTGGAGGGTCTGACTCCTCCCACAATAGTTGCTGCAGGGGAGCGGGGCAGGGGATCTCAGTTACCTGTATCTCCCCACAGCTGATATTTTAGCCTAATTTTGCAACTCCATGGGATTGGATAGAGGCTGGCTGACTACAAGTCAGAGCCAGCTAACTCTATCACAACAATTGGGTCCTCAGATCTCTAGCTACAGGTGAAAGGGACCTTTGTAAGGCTGTAAAGAAAAAGCCACAATCACTAATCCCAGCTCTTTGGTAAAGAGGTAGTTAACTACAATTCCTGAAACCCCAATTCAATCAAACCCTACCATTTTTAATACCCAGACTATGGAAAATAAACATGGGGCAGAACCAGAGGAAGAACTCTGGCAACATGAATAATCAGAGCAAATCAACTCCCCAAGGAATGACAAAAGGGATACATCAGAAGATGCCATTCATAAACAAATGGCCGAAATGTGAGAAATAGAATTCAGAATATGAATGGCAAATAAGATGAATAAATTAGAAGAAAAGATAGATAATGAAATCCAAAAAGTTGTGCAAAAGTTGTCTCAGGAAGTAGATTAATTCAAAGACAAATTTTCCAAGGATATGGACATAATGAAAAAGGACATAGCAGAGATCAAACAAATGAAAAAATTGTTATAGGACCTCCAAAATACTGTAGAATTCCTCAGTAAAAGAGTGGAGCGGGCAAAAGAAATGATTTCTGAAATTGAAGACGAAGCATTTGAACATACTCAAACACTCAAAAAAGCAGACAGATGGAGAACAAAAACTGATCATTCCCTGAGAGAGTTGAGGGATGACTCCAAAAGATCAAACATTCCTCTTATAGGAATACCTGAAGGAGAACAGGATGATCCTAAAGGCACAGATGCTCTATTCATAGAGATTATGGAGGAGAATTTCCAAAGCTTTTCAAGGGATACTTAAATTCAGATAGCAGACAGTTTCAGTACCCCAGCACGACTTAATCTAAATAAAGCATCGCCAAGATACATTGTAATTAACTTCCCCAAAGTTAAGATGAAGGAGAAAATTCTGCAAGCAGCCAGATGTAAGAAATCAAATACTCTACTGACATGCACATGTTGAAGAAATTCGCCATAACTAAACCAGCTCTCCAGGAGATTCTCAGTCCCATCCTCTATAATGATCAGCAGAATGTCCATGGTCAAATTAAATTTGCCCAGAAACTTTTAAACAAAACCTAACCTCCACAGTAAGGAAAGGACTATAAATATACACTAAATATTTGAAAAACATTACACCCAAAACACTATCATGTTTATCAATTTTCTCAATTAATGTGAATGGCTTAAATTGTCCTCTAAAAAGGCACAGGTTGACTGACTGGTACATAAACTCAGACCAGATATGTGCTGCATACAAGAGTCTCACCTTACCTTAAAGGATAAAAATAGACTAAAGGTGAAGGGATGGACATCTATAACTCAGGCAAATGGAAATTGGTAAAAAGCAGGTGTTGTGATTTTATTCACAGATACAGCAGGCTTTAAACCAACAAAAGTAAGAAAATATAAGGATGATCACTTCATATTTGTCAAGGGAAACACTCAACATGAAGAGATTTCAATTAACATTTATGCACCCTACCAGAATGCTCCTAAATTTAGAAAGGGAACCCTCCCAGACATGAATAATTTGACATCTTCCTGCACTATAATAGTTGGAGATTTTAACACCCCTTTGACAGTTTTGGCTAGATCCTCCAAGAGGAAACTAAACAAAGAAATATTGGACTTAAACTTGACCCTACAACAAATGGACTTAACAGACATCTACAGAACATTTTATTCAAATAAAACTGAATACACATTCTTCTCATCAGCCCATAGATCATCCTCCAAAATTGATCATAGCTTAGGACATAATTATAACCTCAGCATATTTAAAAGAATAGAAATTATTTCTTGTATCTTCTCAGACCATCACGGTATAAAAGTTGACCTCAATACCAACAGGAATCTTCATACTCAAACAAAGACATGGAAACTAAATAACCTTATGCTGAATGATAGCTGGGTCAAGGATGAATTTGTTCCACCAAATTTTTGGAACAAAATGATACTGAAGACACAAATTATCAAAACCCATGGGATACTGCAAAGGCAGTCCTAAGAGAAAAATTTATAGCATTGGAAGCCTTCCTCAAGAAAACAGACAAGAAGTCAGCAACTTATTGGGACATCACAAACAATGGAAAAGGAAGAACAATTCAACCCCAATTCTGGTGGAAGAAAGGAAAAAACAAAAATTAGGGCAGAATTAAATGAAATTGAAAACAAAAGAATCATTCAGATAAACAAAATAAGTTCATTTTTGAAAAGGTCAATAAAATTGATAAATCTTTAGCTAATTTAACCAGAAACAGAAAAATAAAATCGCTAATATCATGAATCAGAAATGATAAAGGAGAAATAACAATAGACACCTCAGAAATCAAAAAAATCCTCAATGATTACTATAAGAAAACTCTATTCTCAGAAATACGAAAATCTGGTAGAAATGGACCAATATCTGAAAGCACGCCACCTTCCTAGACTCAGCCAGAAAGAATTTGAAAAGCTAAATAGACCTATATCAAGCACTGAAATAGCATCAACAATAAGAAATCTCCCAAAAAAGAAAAGTTCAGGACCAGATGGCTTCACATCAAAATTCTACCAAACCTTCAGAGAGAAACTAGTATCTATATCACATAACCTTTTCCAAACACAGTAAAAGAAGAAATACTCCCCAACACATTCTATGAAGCAAATATCATCCTGATCCCCAAACCAGGAAAAAACCCAACAAGAAAAGAAAACTATAGACCAATATCATTAATGAATATTGATGCAAAATTATTCAATAACATCCTAGCAAACAGAATTCAACAGTAAATTAAAACAATTATGCACCATGATCAAGTCGGTTTTATCCCAGAGTTACAAGGCTGGTTCAACATATGTAAATACATAAATATAACACATCACATAAATAAAATAAAAAACAAAGACCACACGATATTCTCAATTGATACAGAAAAAGCTTTTGATAATATCCAGCACCCTTTCATGATCAGAACTCTCAAGAAAATAGGCTTAGTAGGGTCATTACTGAAACTGATAGAGGCCATATACAGCAAACCCACAGCCAATATCATACCAAATGGAGTAAAATTGAAAACATTTCCACTCATATTTGGAACTAGGCAAGGATGTCCATTGTCTCTACTACTATTTAACATAGTAATGGAACTTCTGGCCATGACAACTAGGCAAGAAAAGGTGATCAACAGTATTCAAATGGGGTCAGAGGAGAGCAAACTCTCACTCTTTCTGGATGATATGATATTATACCTGGAAAATCCCAGGGACTCAGCTACAAAAATCTTAGAAGTAATCAAGGAATACAGCAGCATCTCAGGATACAAAATCAATACTTATAAATCAGTAGCTTTTGCATATGCCAACTATAGTCAAGCTGAAAAAAAGGTCAAGGACTCTGTTCCTTTTACACTAGTGCCAAAGAAGATGAAATATCTGGAAATTTATCTAACAAAGTATGTGAAAGATCTCTATAAAGATAATTATGGGCTACTCTTACTGGAGTTAGATGGTATCTCAGAGTGGTTTTGGTTTGCATTTCTCTGATGATGAGCATTTTTTCATGTGTCTGTAGAACATGCGCCTTATATTCTTCATAGAAGCTTCTGTTCATGTCTCTTGCCCATAATGAAATGGGATCACTTGGTTTTTTTCTTAGTAATAAGTTTGAGTTCTCTGTGGATTCTGGTTATTAGACATTTGTTGGAAATATAACTTGAAAAACTCCTTTCCCATTCTGAGGTCTGTTTATTTGCTTTACTTTGTGTTCTTGGCAGTGTAGAAGCTTTTGAATTTGATCAGATGCCAGTAATGTACTTTTGATGTTGCTTCAATTGCCTGGGCTGTCCTCCTCATAAAGTATTCTTCCAGGCCAATTTTTTCAAGTGTTTCCCTTACACTCTAAGAATTTTTATAGTTTCATGTTTTAAGTTTAAGTCTTTTAGCCACTGAGAGTCAATTTTTCTTAGAGGAGAAAAAGCATGGATCCAGTTTCAGTCTTCTACAGGTTGTCATCCAATTCACCCAGCACCACTTTTGAATAGGGAATCTTTGCCCCAGTTAATATTTTTGATAGGCTTATCAAAAATCAAATGACAATAAGTGTCTGCGTTCACCTCTTGGTCTTCAATTCTGTTCCATACATCTACCTCTCTATTTTTGTGCCAGTACCATGCTGTTTTGAACACTATTAATTCATAGTATAGTGTGAAGTCTGGAAGTGTGATTCCTCCCGATTTGTTTTTATATCTGAGTAATGTCTTGGCTATTCAAGGTTTTTCTGTTTCCATATAAAATGAAGTACTACTTTTTCCAAGTATTTAAAGTAGCCCACATCACAGAATCCAAAAACTACAGATGTTGGTGTGGATGTGGAGAAAAGGGAACACTTCAGCATCTGCTGATGGGAATGCAAGATAGTGCAATACTTTTGGAAGGAAGTTTGGAGAATACTCAGGGATCTAAATGTAGACCTACTGTTTGACCCTGCAATTCCTCTTCTAGGTGTATATCCAAAGGACCAAAAATCATTTGACAATAAAGATATTTGCACCAGATTGTTCATTGCAGCTCAATTCATAATAGCCAAATCATGGAAGAAGCCCAAGTGCCCATCGACCCATGAATGGATTAATAAATTGGGGTATATGTATACCATGGAATACTATGCAGCATTAAAAAAAATGGAGACTTTATCTCTTTTATGTTTACATGGATGGAGCTGGAAAAATTCTTCTTAGTAAAGTATCTCAGGAATATAAAAATATATATCCAATGTACTCAGTACTACTGTGAAACCAATGTATAATCACTCACACTTGTATATGAAAAATGTAACACAACTATAGCCTAGGATAAAGGAGGGAAGGGAAAGGAGAGGAAAAAGGAGGAGTGTGGGTCGATAGAGGGAGGGTTAGTAGGGGGACCACACCCAGGGAACATATTACAAGTACAAGTTGAACACAAATGTCTTAATGCTGTAATTGGGTGAATGAGGTGAGGGCTATGTTGATTAGTAGGATGTAAGCACTCCAATTCATACAGATAATCAACTCATTGAATCCCATAATGGCATAAATATAAACATGATCTATGTACAAATGACTTAATAAAAAAAAAAAGATAATTGTGGAACTCTGAGAAAAGAAATAGCTGAAGACGTTAACAAATAGAAAAACATACCATGCTCATGGCTGGGAAGAATCAACATTGTTAAAATGTCCCTATGACCCAAAGCAATCTACAGATTTAATACAATTCCTATTAATCCACCATCATCATACTTTAAAGAGCTTGAAAAAATGGTACTTCATTTTATATGGAGTCAGAAAAAACCTTGAATAACAAATACACTACTCAGAAATAAACACATTTCAGGAGGTATCACGTTACCAGACTTCAGGCATACTATAAATCTATAGTGATCAAAACAGCCTGTTACTGGCACAAAAATAGAGAGGTAGATGTATGGAATAGAACAGAGAACCAAGAGATGAACCAAAACACTTATAGTCATTTGATCTTTGACAAACCTATCAAAAACATAAATTGGGGGAAAGATTCCCTATTTAACAATGGTGCTAGGTGAACTGGCTGAAGACCTATAGAAAAATGAAGCTGGACCCCAATCTCTCACCATTAACAAATTTTGATCCTCACTGGATAAAAGATATAAACTTAAGACATGAAACCATAAAAATATTAGAAAATAGTGCAGAAAAATGCTTGAACAAATTGACCTGGGTGAATTTTCTATAAGGAAGGACCCCCCTCCCCCAGGCAATTGAAGCAACACCAAAATTATATTACTGAGATCTGATCAAACTAGAAAGCTTCTGCACAGCCAAGAGCATAGTAAACAAAGCAAACAGACAAACTTCAGAATGGGAAGAGATATGTGCAGTTTATGCTTCTGACAAAGATCTGATAACTAGAATCCATAAAGAGCTCAAATTAATCAATAAGAAAAAAACAAATAGCCCCATTTCTATATGGGCAAGAGACTTGAACAGAAACTTCTCTGAAGAAGATAGATGCATAGCTTACAAACACATGAAAAAATGCTCATCATCTTTAATCGTCAGAGAAATGCAAATTAAAACCACTTTGAAATATCCTCTAACTCCATTAGGATTAGCCCACATAACAAAATCCCAAAATTACAGATGTTGGCATGGATGTAGAGAGAAGGGAACACTTCTACACTGCTGGTGGGAATGCAAGCTAATACGGCCTTTTTGGAAAGAAGTTTGGAGAATACTCAAGGAACTAAATGTGGACCTACAATTTGATCCTGCAGTCTCTCTATTAGGTATTTACCCAGATGATCAAAAATCAGTGACAACAAAGACATTTGCCCAGAATGTTTATTGTAGCCCAATTTATAATTACCAAATCATGGAAGCAACCCAAGTACCAACCCATGAATGGATTAACAAATTGTGATACATGTACACCATGGAATTCCTTGTAGCCATGAAAAAAAGATGGAGACTTCACATCTTTTATGTTTACCTGGATGGAACTGGAACATATTCTTCTTAGTAAAGTATCTCAACAATGGAAAAGAAAGTATCCAATGTATTCAATATTATCATGAAATCAGTATATAATCACCTACACATCATAGGAATGGTAAAACACAAACTATAGTCCCAAAAGAAGGAGGGAAGAGGAAGGGGAGGTGAGGGAGGGAAAGGGAGATGGGAGGGTATTCAGGGAGATCCAAACTAATGTGCATAAAGCAATGATATGTTTCTAAACTATTAAGAATAGAGTGTGAATGTTTTTACCACAACAAATAATTAAGCAAGGAGATGGTTACATTAATCAGTTAGATGTAAGCATTCCACATTGTACCCCATCAATGCATTTGTATACATGTTTATGATTTAATAAAGAATTTAAAAAAGAAAACTATATAAACAATTACATGCCCACATGAACAATAAAACACAAATATAGTCTAGCAAGGGTGAGAGGAGAAGGGTGGGGGAATGTGCTGAAGGAAGGAGGGTAATTGGTAGGATTTCACCAAAAGTGCACAGTGAGAATTGTATTGAATGGAGTTAAATTGAAACCATTCCCACTTAGATCAGGAACCAGGCAAGGTTGCTCATTGTCTCCATTGCTCTTTAATATTGTAATGGAAGTTTTAGCCATTGCAATTAGGGAAGAAAAGGCAATTAAAGGTATCCACATAGGGTCAGAAGAGATCAAACTTTCACTCTTCACAGATGATATGATTGTATATCTGGAAAACACCATGGATTCGACTATAAAACTTTTAGAAGTGATCAGGAATACAGCAGTGTATCTGGCTACAAAATCAACACTCATAAATCGGTAGCCTTTATATACACCAACAACCAAACCGAAAAAACAGTCAAAGACTCTTTTCCTGTTTCTCTATTGATCTTTACTTGGTCTGCTATGATTCTTGAAGTCAACCAATGATTTTGACCCATAATTTGATAAATTTTTGGCCAGCCTGACCTGTTTTCATCAATGATGTTTTCTGGCCCCTCAGAAAAACTTTTCATTTCTACACTGCTGCTTTCTTCATGGCATTATCCTCATAAACTTGGATTAACCTTGTCTCTGATATCACTTCCAATCTTGCCAAATTTAACAAGAAATTTATGAATGTTTATTTGTTGCTCTAGTTTAAGCTCCAGGATTCTTGTGATGACACAGAAAACATGCAACAATAATAATGAACACCACTTAGCAAGACACCACTACCCAACCACACAAACACAATTGTGAGACGCTGATATACCAAGGTTATGAAACCTTACTGAGTTTTTTGTACAGTGCTGCCAATGTAAGCACACAGTGGCAAATTCGTGAACTTAATTGACATATAAATAAACATATTAATATTCATATGTTTATTTGATTACTATCCATTATGTTAATGAATGTCTGCCTTCAACATCCATTGTTCAAATGTTATTTTTGTAGCAGAATAATCACACCCTATAAATACTGTGTGTCAATGTAGCTTAATATTTCATTTTATCCTGTATTTCTTCTTACTTGTTTTCTGAGCCCTTGTTCATGGTGTTGATGTTGTGCAGTAAGAATAACTCTTGTTTTTGTTTTGTTTTTCTTTTTGTTTTTTGTCATTCTCAGATACTGAGAAGAATATATATTCTTTAGAAAATAATATGATTGGAAAGTATTTGATTATTATGAGTATCATGGGATTTCTTTGCCTCTTCTTGATTTTCCTTGGGGAGACAGCTTTGTGGAGACTAAGAGCATTTCTCAATAGATACATTTACTTTGGTATCTACAGGCAAATCAAGAAGGTGAGTACTTAAGCATAAACAAGAGCAATTCTGAGAGAATAAAAATAAGAGCTGAAAAGCATATATATGTATATAACTACCTTAGTTACTGGACAAAAGAAAAACCTGTGTCTAGATGAATTCATTTTCTTAAATGAACTTTACTGAGGTACAATTACCTACAATAAACTTCATTGATTTCAAAGAACCAAATTTTGTTTGGTTCTTTAGTTTTCTCTACTATTGACTATGTTCTATTTGCATGATGCTTTTGTCTTTATTTTTATTTTTAAAATTTTGTTTATTCTACTTACTTTTTACTTATTTTTCTCCTTAAGTTTCTTAGTTTCTTTCTTAGAATGAAGCCATGGCTTAAAGTTTTTCCTCTTTTCCAATGTAAACGTTTAAAGTTAAACATTCCTTCAAGCACTACTATAGCTATACCCTAAAATTTTGATTTTTTTAAAATTTATTTTTAACCAACAAATAAAAATCATATAGTTACAGTGTACAACATGATGTTTTTATATATATACATTTTTGTTTGTGTGTGTATGTATATGTGTGCATATATATGTATATATATATATGTGCACATGTGTATATATACATATATATATTTACACATACACACACCATAGAATGGCTACATCAAGTTTATTAACATATTCATTACCTCATATCCTTATCTTTCATGTATATGGTGAAAATGTTTCAAATCTATTGTCTTGGGGGTTTTAGAAATTTTCTTCCTTTTTTAACTTTTTTTTTTTTTTTTTGAGACAGAGTCTCATTATGTTGCCCTCAGTAAAATGCCATGGCATCATAGCTCACAGCAACCTCAAAATCTTGGGCTTGAGCTATTCTCTTGACTCAGCCTCCCAAGTAGCTGGGACTACAGGCAACTGACACAATGCCCAGCTATGTTGTTGTTGTTGTTGTTGTTGTTGTTGTTGTTTACCAGGCCCAGGTAGGGTTCAAACCCATCAGTCTTGGTGTATGCGGCCAGTACCCTAACCGCTGAGCTATGGGCACCAAGCCTCTAATTTTATTTTGAAATGGCAAATAATTCTAGATACTTTTAGGATACAATGTGATGTTTTCATATATGTTTACATTGTGAAATGATTAAATCAAATTAATTAAAAGTAAATTATCTCACATACTTATCTTTATATTTATTTCTTTAGAAGATAGGGTCTCACTCTATTGCCTGGGCTACAGTGCAGTGGAATCACGGTTCACCACATGGCTCAAGCTCCTGGGATCAAGCTCCTGTCAGCTAAATTTTCTGTTTTCTTTTTTCTTTTGTTTTAGTTATGGGGTCTCACTATGTTGCTCAGACTGGTTTCAAACTCTTGGTCTCAAGAGATCTTCCCATCTCGTCCTCGCTATGTGCTGGGATAACTGACCTAACACTTTTTGTAATGAAAAAAATTTGAATCATTTTTAGTAATTTTGAAATATGCATTGGATTATTATTTACTATAGTCACCATTCTGTGTGATAAACTTGAAAGGCTGCTCCTCCTGTCTAACCGAAACTATACTTTTTGATCAACATTTCCCCTTCCCACAGCCTCTGGTAAACCCCATTCTACTCTCTACTTCTTTGAGTTCAGTTTTCATATGTTCCATATGTAAGTGAGATCCTGTGGTATTTGTGTATGACTGGCTTATTTTACTTAACATAATGCCCTTCAGTTTCATCCATATTGGTGAAAATGGTAGGATTTCCTTCTTTTATAAGGATGAATAGTTTTCCATTGTGTATATAGATACCACAATTTCTAAAGCCATTCATCTGATGATGGACACCTAGGTTGCTTTCATATCTTAGCCATGTAAACAATCATGCAATGAACATGAAAGTGCAGATCTCTCTTTGGCATCCTGATATCTGTTTCTTTGGATATGTACTCAGAAGTAGAATTGTTTGGCCTCAGAGTATTTTACTTTTAGTTTTCTGAGAAAGCTCCATAGTGTTTTCCATAACGGCTATATTAATTTGTACTACCAGTAGCAAGACAGGTCAACTGAAGAAGTGATAGCCTGAAAAAATTCTCATAAGGAGTTGTCTCTCCATCCTATTGATGGAACAAATAACCAAAGAAAAAGCAAATATATCAGCATTTTCATTTTTCTCTTTTCTTTAAACAGTTACTTTAGATTTTCTTAAGACTGTTGACCTTTCTTGCTACTGGATTTGTCAGCCTAGACTTTGTTCAGTGCTGTATATGATTTCTGAATTTGTATAAGCTGGTCTCTTAGATCACCTACAGAGTGGAACCAATAGTTCTATATTCCAAGGTCCACGTTCCTTTCTAGCCAAGTCCTGTAATAGTCCATCTTGCCTTGTCAATGCTTCCTGTTACAGGTATTCATCCATTCCTACATACGCTCTGTTATAGGAATCTATAGGAATAGTCCATCCTGCCTTGTCAATCCTCCTTGTTATATATTGCTTTTGACTTTTTCACCTGGTAATCTATTGTTGTAAATATACTGCCACAAATTTTACATTGACGTGTGTACATAAGTATAAACCTTCCATCTAAAACATATTCAACAGGAAATAACTCAGACTATGTCACCCCTCCCTGCATAGATAGTGAAATATAAAATTGAGAGAGGGGAACACGTAAAAGAGGAAATGGCCTTGAAAAACCATGAAAATATTTTCTATTTCTTTAAAACTCTTTTTGAAAACTGAAACCTATATCCCTGCCTCTGGCAGTAGTCTTTAGGGAGGGGAAAGGAAATGTCTTTTGTTCTGTGCACTACAAAAGATGGGCCTGAAGGCTGGCCTGGCTAGCAGAGGTATGAAGGCCTCCCAGGTGGGTGGAGGTCAAGGTTTTGGTTTTGGTTTCCTCTGAGATGGGACAGTAAGAATCATTAACTATAGTTGAATGAAAATAGTCCCTCCATTTTAAAAGGTCAATATTTCTGCTTATGTGGAAGAAAAATCAATATTTTGAAACAGTCTTTTATTTTCCCTCTTTTGTCAGGAAAGTAATAAATGTCCCATCCTTCTTCTGAGGAAAAAAAAAATTATATTACTACTACCAGTGCACAACAGTTCCTTTTTTCCACATCCTCACCAACACTTTTTACCTTATGCCTTTTTAATAAAGGCTATTTTAACAGGTGGGAGATGATGTTCTATTCTGGTTTAAATTTGTATTTCCCTGATGGTTAGTGATAATGAAAATATATCTATTGACTATTTGTATGTATCATATTGAGAAATGCCTATTTATATCCTTTGCCCACATTTTTAATGTGTTATTAATTTTCTTGCTATTGAGTTGAATTTGGTATATAATATTTTGGATATAAGTCCATACGTCTAAGACCTATGATTTCCAAATATTCCCTCCCAGTCCATGAGTTGTTCTTCTCTCTGTTAATTATTTTCTTTGCTGTACAAGAGCTTTCTGGTTTTATGCAATCCCTTTTGTTTATTTTTCCTAATAAGATTTAATATCAATACATTGTTCTTAAATGTATTAATAACTGTATTATTACCTGTTTTAATTCACTCACCAATGATAGAACTTTCTTCATTATTAAAACTAAGATGCATGAGGTAATAGTTCACTGTAGTTTTACACCATATTTATCAGATGAGGAAATTTTGGAAATGGCAACTGCCATAGGCACCTTTTCGCATGGGCCAGGTCCGCGATTTGAGTCTTACCTTCAGGCAGCCATCCTGCACCCAAAGCAGGTCCAGGATACCCTGCACTTCACTGGAATTGTTGCAGGGAGAATTCGTGAAACCTGCCTGTGAAGATTTTTTGACATCAGTGGAAACAACTCAGCGGGGTCTAAAAGCGCCAAGCGGGTAGTCAGGCAACCAGCAAAAACAGTGTAAACCGTGAATCAGGTGTAAGCCAAGAAACGACTCATGGCTCCACCCGGTGTCCAGAAAGTATATTGCAACACAAATATATTCCTACTAAAGTTGATCCTTACTGCATACATATAGTCGTATGTTTATATATATATATGAATAATATTTTTGTTGTTGATGCCATTTTTTTCTTTATTTTTTTCTTTGATCATTCTTTTTGCTCTTTTTCATTCTTTTCCTTTTCTTTCTTATAGGAGTTATTGTCAAAATTTCTTTTTTAAATTATTATCAATACTATTTTTTTTCTTCTTTTCCTCTTCTTCCTTTCTTATGGTTGCTGAGAGTGCTTACATCAGGCTATTAGAGTTGGGGTTTTTTTTGTTTTGTCTGTTTGTTTGTTTATTTGTTTCTGATTGTGCATCTGTGTGCTTGTGTGTCTGATTGCTTTTTCGTTTGTTTGTTTGTTTGTTTGTTTTGTTTCAATGTGTCTTCTGTTTTGCTAAATACTTAGGTTGGATATTTTCTCTAACTCTAATTTTTAATTTCAACAAGAACAAGGGGGAATGGGGGATGATAGCTGACTGGAACCAGCTTTCAACAGAATCTCCAGTCCAGAGGGAGAGATAACAGCCAGAAAGAACACAACAAAGCCAAAAGGTGGGAGCGGAGCTGAGAGAGGGCATAGATAATTACCCATCTTCTCTGCTGAGGCAAGCTGCAACTCCAAGAAAACAAATTTATGGTACAGAACTAATCCCAAAGAGGACGTGTGTCCATCCCCTCCCCCAAGAGAGTTCTGCTTGCTGTGGGATCTCCACTAGTGAGCAGTAAACTGAGGTTCTCTTCTCTCATCCCACCAGAGCAACTTGCTGGAAGCTGGGACTCCTTCTCCAGAGAGTCCCTGCAATGAGCCTAGGAATTCCCTTGTCTGGCAGGAAGTTTGAACAAATATTTTCCTTGCCACCTTGAACTTCTAGTCTACCCTTCCCCCCTTGCCTGGTGATCTAGAAGTCCAACCCCTGCAGAGACCAGAATGTCCACACTTCTTGGCTAGGACTGGGCATTACATAGACGGTGGCAGCACAGCTATGCTGTATCTAGCAGAATCCAGTAACAGTGCAGAAAGACACAGAAGGGAAAGTATCTGACCTGGCTCTGAGAATCCAATAACAGTGCAGAAAGACACACAAGGGAAGGTATCTGGCCTGGCTCTGAGAAAGTGTATCTCAGCAGCAGGTGGAGCCTTGGGTCTCTGCACAATGGGTGGAGACTAGGGAACTGCTAGGTGTGTGATTCCAAGTGGAGACACCACCCACCCAACATCAGCATTAATAGAGTGATCCTGCTGGGGTCTAATTTTGGAGAGTCACCTTCCCAACTCTATGGATTGCCAGAGGGAGCCAGACCTCGTCCTATAGGAATACCAGAGCTGCAGAATAGCAGGGGGAAAGGTGTGGTGGCTGAGGGAGAAATACATTTGTTGTCTGGATACCCTCAGGTTTAGATTGAGCTCAGATGGAATGCTCCCCAGTTGCCTTGAGTACCTGAGGAAGGCAGGCTTCAGCACCCCTGCTGGCTGGTGGCAGAAGGTGGTGGCTGAGAAAACAAGGCATTGACTTTACCTTGACTCTGGTGGGCACAAAGCCCTGGCACATTTACTTATTGTGCAGAACTGGGCCACAGAGACTGGGTTAACAGAGACTGGTGGTGGGGTACCAGAGACTGGGGTTACCAGAATCTGGTGGTGAAGGAGGAGCAAGGTGGGGAAAGAGGCATCAGCTCCCTTTGTCAAAACCTTCTACTGGACGGGCCTTTCTGACTCCTCAGAGCACTGGAGTGAGCCACACTTGAGCTACCAGTAGACTCTTGCTATCTAGTTGCTGGAGACCTTTTGAATTCTCCTGCTAGATAGGGGGTACTGACTGGAACAATTGGTTTGGAACTCTTTAACTGGACAAACCAAGGACTCTCCAAGGTTGTACCCTGTTTCTGTTGCAGTGAAAAGGTTTGGATTTCCTCTTCCAGTTGGTGCCTGTGTGGAGGTGGGGAGGTGAGTCTTAGTTGCTTATATTTCTCACAGCTTAGACTTCAACACAGAGTCACTGATTCACTAGGATTGGACAGAGATCAGCTGAATACAAGACAGAGCCACCTAGCCCCAATGCTTTTTGTGTATTAACCAAAATCAAATGATCTTTGGTTTTGCCTGTATTTCTGTGATGAATTGTATTTATAGATTTATGTATGCTGAGCCAACCTTGTATTCCTGGGATGAAGCCCACCTGGTCATCATATATACATATATTAGATGAATTATGTTTGCTAGAATATTATTGAGTATTTTTGCTCCAGTCTTCATTAATGAAATTGGGCAGTAGTTTTCTTTTTTTGTTGTTGGGTCTTTTCCTGGTTTTAGTATCATGGTGCTTCATATAAGGAGTTGGGGCAGGTTTCTTCCTTCTCACTGTTTGGGCATAGGTTCTGCAATACAGGTAGAAGCTGTTCTTTGACAGTTTGGTAGAATTCTGATGTAAAACCATCTGGTCCAGGATTTTTTTGTTGGAAAAATTTTATTGTTGTTGCAATTTCAGGGCTTAACTTTTGTCTGGTCAAGGGTTCTATGCCTTCCTGGTTGAGTCTAGGAAAGTAGTTTTATTCCAGGAATTGGTCTATTGCCTCCACATTTTCAAATTTCTGGGTAGAGTTTTTATACTGTTCAGTGATGATCTTTTGTATCCCTGTGTTATCTGTTGTTACTTTCCACTTTTCATTTCTTATGAGCTTATTGGAGATTTTACTTCTCTGTTTCTAGGCTTCTGGGACCTCCTAAAGTGAAGTGGCAGCTTGCTGTTCTGCTGGCCCACTCAGCAAGATTTTAGAGCTGCTGAGATACTGAATCTGGTATGCTGATATCAGTTTCAAAGGCCAAGGTGCATGGATTGCTTGAGTTCAGGAGTTCAAGACCAGCCTGAGCAAGAGGGAGACCTCATCTCTAAAAATAGTCTAGCATTGTGGCAGGTGCTTTTAGTCCAAGCTACTCAGGATGCTGAGGCAAGACCATCACTTGAACCCCAAAGTTTGAGGTTGCTATGAGCTATGGTGTCACAGCATACTACCAAGGGCAACAAAGTGAGACTTTGTCTCAAAAATAATAATAATAATAAATCAAAGGCTCTGGGATGTGGAGCTCACCACACTCGTTCCAGGACCTGATAAAGCAGCAGATTTCTGTTCTGCTGGCCCACTCATCAGGGTTTTAGGGCTACTCAGATACTGAATCTTGCAGGCTGACATCTATTTCAGAAGCCCTGGAGACTTAGTGTTCACCATGACCCTTTCCCGACTTGCCAGAAGCTAAGAGGTAATTCATTGTTTCATTGGCTCACTCAGTGGACTTTAAGACCCATCATGTGCCAAATCCAGCAGACTAATGTCACTTTCAGAGGTCCTGGACAAAGGAGCTCACTATGCCCTTTCCCAGACCTGCCTAAAACTAAGCAGCAGTCTGCCATTCCTTCAGTTCACTCAGTAGGTCTTAGGGCCACTGGGATGCTAAATCTGGCTTGTTGTTGTCAGTCCCAGGGGCCTTAAGTCATGGGGCTTACCCCATCCCTAATAGGACCTACTCTCTAACAAAGCCCACTGCCTCTCAGCTCAGGGTCTGCTGTGCCCTGCCCCTGTCTGTTCAGTATTCAGCTCCCCTTGTGCTCTTTGGGTGACCACTTGGTTTCAAGTTACTAGGTCTGGTATATGCAGGGCACAAGTTAATCCAATTCCTCCCCATCACTGATAGAGGTCTAGAGGGTTGACCCAAAAGCTCAGGATGCCTGTAGCTGCTATCTGATACCCACTTCACCTATTGACTAGTGTTATAGTTCTGCACAGATTTCAGATGGGTCTCAGTCAGCCACAACAGTGGTCTGAAGCTCAGCTCACCCAGTACCAAAAGAGTGAGTGTGGCATTCTAGCGCTTCACTGGTTCCCGTAACAACCCAAGGCTTGTTTATGTGTCTCCCTGTCACATGCTTCCTATAAGTTTTCTCTTCCTTTTTGTTCTGCTCTGAGTATCCCACATTGCCTCTTTGCACTTTAATACTGCTATTTCTATGAAGAGTGGTTCCATGGAGGCCAGAGCCTGGAACTTTTCCTAGTTTCCATGGAAGTGGCAAATATGCTGGCTGCACTGTAGTCTGCCTCTAGTCTGCCATTTTTTCAAACTTTTATATTTCTTTGCACACATTATAGTTTTCTGTTGAATTCTAAACTTTAAATAATATTCATTTATAGCTCTGTGTACTACCCTCCACTGGGGACTTAATGTTTGCTAGTTTATTGTTTAGTGACTGGCTGGGCTTTTTTAGTGAAACCTACTTCCCTTCCATATGAAGTCTCTGATATTTTCCCTCAGATGGTGCAGATCTGGACATAGGCATAGTCACCTTGGATGACAGTGGTGTTTGTGGGGATCTAGGTGTTAAACTTGACTAACTTCTGGCTTATTTTTGTAATGATTTCATCAGTGCCATAGTAAGACATAAATTACTCCAAAATTCTAAACAAATTAAATCTGAATCCTATACATAAGTAGTTCAAGCTCAGTGTGTAAGATTCATTCTCAGCTCAGCACCCATAGCACCATGGTTTCAGCACCAGCCACATACACTGAGACTGGCTGGTTTCAACCCAACCCAGGCCAGCTAAACAATGACAACTGCAACAAAAAATAGCCAGGCATTGTGGCAGGTGCCTGTAGTCCCAGCTACTTGGGAGATAGAGGCGAGAGAATCACTTAAGCCTAAGAGTTTGAGGTTGCTGTGAGCTGTGTGATGCCAGGGCACTCTACCAAGGGTGACATAGTGAGACTCAGTCTCAAAGAAAAAAAAATTCATTCTCACCCCAGGAGGGCTCTTCATAGCTGTCTATTTCCCTGGTTCTCTCTGGCAAACTAGCGAGCCTATAGTTTAATGTGTCTATCCGTCATTTTAATTGCTTTCCACTAAAACTTCATTAATTTTCATAGGATCGTTAGGGTTTAATTTTCCCATACTGTTTTAAATAAAGTTGGTTACATCAGGTAAAGCAGAGGAGTTCTCTGTTTTACAGACTAACTCTCATCCTGTGCAAAATCTCTTGAGCTGACACACTGTTAAGCTTCTCTGCTCCAGGATCTTGGAATTCAGTGGAAAACAGTATTCTTTGGGCTTATTGACGTTCCACTCCCAGCATGAAACCTCTGCCTTATGGCTGATCTAGGGCCTAGGCTTCAGTGTTGGAGCCATACCATACCCAAGGTGTGACCTACACCTTATGAGTAGGGGCTGGATAGAAGAAAGGAAATCCAGAATCTCAACTACACATAGCCATAACTTAGCCTGTTCAACAGTTTTCTGGGAGATGAGGTGGAAAATACTGATATTCTGCCCCTCTCTGAAAGATATTTTATCTCTTGATTAGAAACTTGGGGAAGAGGGAGCCCTGTACTTTTGGCTGAACCTGTCTGTGGTAAAGTCCTTTACTTTGGGCTAGGATGAGAGAGAAAGCAAGGGGTTTTGATGCAAGCAGAATTTCACTGTTCCTTACAAGTTTAATAGGTTTTCTTGAATAAAAGCTTTTCATTTACTATATGCCCTTAAAATGTGTTATGGTTTGACTGTGTCTCCAAAATTTCATGTGTTGGAAAGTGAATTCCCAATGTAGCAGTATTTAAAGGTATTGACATTACTTTAAGAAGTAATTGGATCATGAAGGCAGAGTCTTTGGATTAATCCTTCATAAATTAATGGATTAATAGGTTGTCGTGGGAGTGGAACTGGTGCTTTTATAAGAACTGAGGGACTTCATCAAGCATATTAGCACACTAAGTCCTCCACCATATGATGTTCTTTCAAGACTCAATAGAGAGTCCTCACCGGATGCCTAGACATGTTCTTGGACTTTCCTCCACAATTATAAGAAACAAATTTTTTTCTTCACAAATTATCCAATTTCAGATAATCAACAGAAAATAGCCTAAGACAGGATCATTTCTAAAGACTTTGAGTGATTGTATTTTAAAATAATTTTTATCAGGTCCACTAGTGCATGAGTTCACAGATCTCTCACACTGCAATTCTGAAAATCTCAAAATTTTTCCATATGAAGTATTATTGACTTTTTCTCTTTCTTTCCTAAAAGAAATGAGTAACTCTTCTATTAGTCTTTCTGTATTTTGAACATACTGCAAATGTAACAAATCACATTTGGCTGATCTCAGTTATGGCCTCTTTCATGAGATGTATGGTTCTGGTAAATTGTGTGTGTGCGTGCGTGTGTGTGTGTGTGTGTTTTAGTGTTTTTTAGAAAACAAAAACTGAAATTATTGGACAGAAATGTCTTGAAAAGTATGCCAGATTTCTGTTCTATTATCTTGGTATTTATTTTCTAAAGCTACTTGATCTATAGTAAATGTGACTGAAAACATTCATACATGTACCATTTATCTTGGAAATATAAACCATAGGGTGCAGTGAGCTTCTTAGGAAAAGTCCATTTAAGTCTTGCTACTTTTCTTAGCTTGCATTCCCTTTAAATCTTGGCAAAATTTACTTTTAAAGATTTTCTGATCTCTTGAGATGACTTTCTTCTTAGGTATGCAGGTGATAAAATAATTTATCTGAATGTTTTAAATTATGTCTTTCAAAGCTTTAACTACATGCTATTGCATGTTAATTTACATACTTTCTTCCCTCTCCTCTGATCCCTACCCTTACTTCCTTTCTTTTGTAATTGAATCATAGCTGTGTATAATAATGTATTTATGGGATACAATGTGCTGATTTTATATACAATTTGAAATACTTACAACAAACTGGTTAACATTGCCTTTACCCCACTTTCTTAATTATTGTGTTAAGATGTTTATACTCTACACTTAGTAGATTTAACATGTACCCTTGTAAAATGCACCATATGTGTGATCCCACCAATTACCCTCCCTCCACTCATCCTTCCCCTCCCTCTCCTCTTTCCCGTTCATCTTGGGCTGTAGTTGGGTTATAGCTTTCATATGGAAGTGTGAGTGATTATATATTTGTTTCATAGTAGATACTTTTTCTTCCATTCTTGGGATACTTTACTAAGAATAATAGGTTTCAGCTCCATCCATGTAAACATAAATGAGATAAAGTCTGCATCTTTTTTAAGGCTGCATAATATTCCATGGTGTACATATATTACAATTTATTGATCCATTCATGGGTTGATATACCCTTACTTCCTTGATGAACTAGTCATTATTCAAAACTTTTCAAGTTGTAAATGAGAGCTCAGGTGATATTCAAGAAGTCTAAAGATATGACTCAACACAAATCTTCTGTTTGGGCATTCTTAATGTTAGCCCCCAGTTTAGCTTTCATGAAACCACTCAGTATAAAACAGATGCCTAATGGGCATGTGCCTCTGTGATTCTTGTCTTAAAAATACAGGATACAGTGTCCAAGGAATTATCTGGGAAATCTGAAGATGAAGATATACAAAATGAAAGAAAGAGAGTCCTGGAGCAATCTCAGGAATTGCTGAATTCCACAGTGATTATTAAGGAACTAATTAAGGTAATGTCATTCAATGGCCAACATATGCTAGTTTCACTTCTACTTAAGAGTATGCCATTAGTGTCAAGGGCTCCCTGTGGTTCTTTAGGTTCTGTGTGTATTCTTCCAGTTGAACAGAAGAGATCCTGTGGAACTGAGGTAGTGATGTATAGGGGTCTGAGGTATTGATGTTATTTTACCTATAAGTATCCTTTACTTAATTATGTTTCATGGAATTTTTTTTAGATCTATTTTACTTGTCCAGTCATTCTGGCTGTAAAAAATATCTCCCTTGCAGTCCAAACTGGGGAGTGCTTTGGATTGCTTGGATTCAATGGAGCTGGAAAAACGACTACTTTTCAAATTTTGACTGGGGAGGACAGTACTACTTCTGGGGATGTGTTCATTGATGGCTTTAGCATCACCAAAAATATTCTAAAGGTAAGATGCTATTATAGTGTGAGAAGTGAGAATCATAATGACTCAGGGGTTCAGGTAATAGGCAGATGTCTAGGGATAATAGATAGGAATCAAGGAAGGTTTTGGTGTTGATGAAATCAGTGTATTTTTGAGAGAGAAATAGATTTTTGAAGAAACAGTGAGGCAGTAAGAGTAGAATCTAAAACAAGAGTGATTTGTGTGTGTGTTAATTGACACTGTCAGAGTAAAAGGCAAGTTCTTCCAACAGTACATCTAACTGATGCCATATAAGATGCTGTAACAGTATAAATAAGGATAGCAAGGCTGGGCAGAAAGAGAAGATTATCTGCAATTCAGTTATAACTGAGGCCTTGGTACATCTCATGGAGAATTCTGAAGTAAGATGTCCTTTCAGAATAGTCCTAAATCAAAGCAAGGTCATCAACCTTTGTATCTCTGCATTACCAGTCATTGGCTCACATGCCACCTGGAAGAAAGGGTATAAACCTTGGGAAGAAACTAAATGTGGAGAGAATTTCAATAAGAAGAGATGTTCAAAGAAGTCAAATGTCAAGAAATTTCAGGCAAGGTAAAGCCTGAATGGTATACATCCAATTTAGTAAATACATTTTCATTGATGAGGTTGGCAAGAATAATAACATTAGGATCAGATGGGTCATAGTAATGGCAACCTGAATAGTGTAATTCTTTCCTTTTCACTGCATATGGGCCACTATAACTATGGATCAGGAAGATGGCCTTGGTAGAGCCTGTGTGCTGTAGGAAAAATAATGGTCTAGTAACCAGGAGTGAAGCTAAGAATAGGGACTATACTTTGAAGAAAGTTTGTTGTGAGGCAAAGGGAAGAATTAGAATTCACCATTATGTTATAGAAAAGAAAAAATATTTCTTATGTTAAATAACTTGAGCACATTTATACCAGAGGGGATAAGTTGAAGAAATAGAGGAAGGAATAATACATTGGTGTCAGGAAGTGGTTTGTTTCTACTGGCTATTCCTCACAGAGAAAATGATATGTGGGTCTCCCCTAAATACTTTATTTGTACCACTTATCAAATCTCCTTCAGGGACATAGGGTAGTGTAAAATCATCCAGTTCCTTGGCTGTAAGGAATGGAGAAAGAATTGAGTGAATTTGGTGCCAAAGAGCAAAGCCGAACTGGGAAACAAAGAAATAATCCATATAAAAATGTCAATTATGAAATGGGCTGCAATAAACATTCTTGCACATATATCTTTGCCATAAAATGATGTTTGGTCATGTTCTTCTCTGTAAAGTATCTCAAGAATGGAAGGAAAAGTGTCTAATGTACTCAATACTATCATGAAACCAATATATAATCACCCACACTTCCATACAAATGATAAAACACAACTATAGTGCAGAATGAAGGAGAGAAAAGGAGGGTGAGGGGAGGGGAGGGGGATGGCTGGGTGGAGGGAGAATAATCTGTGGGATTTCACCTATTGTGCATATTTGAAGGGTACATGTCCAATTTATTAAGAGAAGAGTATAAATGTCTTAACACAATTAAATTGGTGAGGTGAAGGCTATGTTAACCTGTCTGATGTTAGCACTCCAAATTGCATATAAAATCAGCACATTGTACCCCATAAATGCATTAATGTACACGGTTATGATTTAATAAAATAAAAGTAAAAATATCCATATAAAAATGTCAAATTTAAAAATAAACCAAAATATAAGCAAAATATGAGCCTTTTGCAATGACCCATCCTGAGTTCAGTGAAATCTAAGGGAACTCTTTCAAGTCTCAGAAAATCTCCCCAAGTTTGGTGTTCTGAAACTTTTTGTGTGACAGACAGTGATATTTTCATCTACTTGGACATTTCAAAACTATCTTTAATCATTATCTTTTTATTATGATAAAAATACACTGCATGAAAGTACCATTTTAACCTTTCTGAGTATGCAATTCAATGGCATTAAGTACATTCACATTTTTCCATCACCAGTTCCATCACCACTATCTTTTTGCATTAACTCAAATTGAAAATCTGTACCCATTAAACGGTAACTCACTCCATCTCTCCTTTTACCCCTGTAACTTACTGTTCTACTTTCTGCCTTTGTGAATTTGACTACACTAGGTATCTCATGTAAGTAGAATTATGTATGATTTGTGCTTTTATATCTGATGTACTTTATCTGGCATAATTCCTTCAAGACTTACCAATGTACCAGAATTTCATTGTATGAGCATACAACATTATGTTTATCCATTTATTCATTGATAAATATTTGGGTGGTTTGCTCCATTTGGCTATTGCATATAATACTGCTGTGAATATTTGTATACAATTACCTGTTTAAGACCCTGCTTTCGATTATTTGGGGTAGGTAGATATATCTAAAAGAAGATCTATGGTTATTTTAAAAGGAATTTCCATAGTGTATTCCACAGTAGCTGCATCATTTTATATTCCCATCATCCCAAGAGTTTCAATTTCTCTACGTCATCACTAACACTCCTTAATTTTTTTGTTTTGTTTTGTTTTGTTTGTCTTTTGTAAATAATAGTTATCCTAATGTGTGTGAGGTTGTAGCCCATTGCGGTTTCATTCCTTATTTGTTTTTGAGATAGGGTCTTGCTCTGTTGCCTGCTCTAAAGTGTAGTGACCTCATTGTATCTCACTGCAACTTTTCGCATCTGAGCTCAAGCAATCCTCCTGCCTCAGCCTCCTGAGTAGCTGGGACTACATGTGTGTGCTACCATACCTAGCTAATTTTTCTGTTTTTTGCAGAGAAAGACTCTCATCACTATGTTTCTCAGGCTGGTCGTAAAGTACTGACCTCAAGCCATCCCCCTGATGTGATCTTCTAAAACGCTAGCATTACAGACATGAGCCACTGTACTTGACCCCATCATGGTTGTGATTTGCATTCCCCTATTTATATTGTTGGGCATTTTTCCCTTGTTTATTGAACATTTGTATATCATCTTTTGAAGAAATGCCTGTTCAAGTCATTTGCACAATTTTAAATTGGGGTTTTTGTTATTAAGTTGAAATTTTTTTTAATATATTCTGCATATAAATCTCTTATTACATAGTATATATGATTTGTAAATACATATTTTCTCCTATTTTGTCTGTTGCCTTTTCCAGTGTCCCTTGGTATATAAAAGTTTTAATTTTATGATCCAATTTATCTAATTTTGTTGCCTATAATTTTTATGTCATATTTATTCACAGAAATCATTGCCAAACTCAATGGCATGGCCACATTGTTAAGTCTTGGCTCAGTGACCAGACTAGTTCAAATCCACACTTATCAATCAACTTTGTGCTTGATATTTGATAACTTTTCCCACTAAGAGACAGGCTGAGCACAAATATGGATATTGTCAGATCCAATTTTAAATATAGGAGTGTCACTACTTGTTTAAATGTGGAAGTGGCAAAGGTTATGTGACTTTATCAATTTTTAATAGTCCAAAATCAATGGAACCTTGACTTATATTCACAAGTCACACAGTTGGGTTCCGTGTGTTTTTTTTTTTTCTTGTTTTTTATTAATTATAAGCATTTATATCTTGTAGGCTCTCCTAGTTACCCCTGTTTTCTATATTTATCCTGACTGAGAAAACGCAGTGTGTCTTACTACTCTGTGACCCACACAGGAGCAGGCTTGGCACCTGGAAGGTGCCAAGGAACTTCCCAAAACACTGATAATGTTTAAGTTGTTGCCCCAAACAGAAAGATCAAACATGTCCTGACACATAGAAATTGTCCCTGACTCTCAGCTAAATTCTCAAACCTTTATACAGACTCCATAAGCCTACCCCCACCTTACCTATATAAAACATCATCTTTTTCTTGCTCTGTGTCATAAGGACATCACAGCCTGTGTATATAAACCCTTCTAATGAATGCTAGTTTAGACAGTTCTTTAGTACATCTTTCTTTAGAATCCAATCAGCTCCACCTCAAATTGACTTGGGGAAGTCCTTCGTAGAATTCTTACCAATAATTTGGGGGCAATTCTGACCATCTCTTCAGCACGACAGACTATAACTATATATTTCCCACTAAGCACTGCACTCACTTGGTCCCATAAGTTTTAGTATATTACATTTTATTTTCCCCATATCTACGTATTTTTTCTAAATTCCCTATTATTTTTTTTTTTTTTTTTGGTTCATTGGTATACTAATTAATGCAAATTTGTAACTTTTCCAGGCTTTTTCCTGTTAATGTTTTTGAAATTCATCCTCTCATGGTTGGAGATGATTGTTCACGTATCTTTTAAAATCTATTTAAATTTTGTTTGCAGTCTCAAATATAGTCATTCCTAGAAAATTTCCTATGTGTACCTGAAAAGAAGGTGTAATTCTGTTGTTGAGTAGAGTGTTCTACATATGTCTGTTATGTAGTTTATTGTGTTTATGTCATCTGTTTCCTCATTGATCTCATATAGAGTTGTTCTACTCGTTATTGAGAATGGAGGAGTAAAGTTTCCAGCTATTATTATAGAATTGTTTCTCTCTTCAATTTTATCAATTTTTGCTTCATGTATTGTGATGGTCTGCTATTAGTTGTCTGAATGTTTATAATTGTTACATCCTCTTCCTGTGTTGAACCTTTTATTAACATGTGATATCTTTTGAATCTTTTAATATTTCTTCATTTTAAATCATTTTATCTGATGTTAGTGTAGCCACTCATGCTCCCTTTCAATTACTAAATACATGAAATATCTTTCACTTTCAATCTATTTTTGTCATTGGACCTGAAGTGAGGCATATAGCTGGACCATTATTTTTAAATCTATCTGCCAATCTGTCTTTTTAGCAGAAAGTTTAAGCCATTTACATTTAAAATAATTACTTGTAAAGAGGAACAAATATAATTTTGCTGTTTTTTAACATTCCTGATAGGTTTGCTTATCTCTTATTTCCTGCACTGCTATCTTCCTTTGGATTTGATTTTTTATAATAAAATGTTTCAATTTCTTTCTCATTTCCTTTTGGGCATATTCTATAGTTATTTTCTTTCTTGTTTATTGTCTTTATTATTAAATCATAGCTGTGTACAATAGTGCAATCAAGGGGTACAATGTGCTGGTTTCATATACAATCTGAACTATTTTCATCAAACTGATTAACATAGCCTTCATGGCATTTTCTTAGTTATTATATGAAGACATTTGTATTCTGCATTTAGTAATGTTCACCTGTACCCATCTAAGATGCACCATAGGTGTGGCCCCACCAATTACCCTCATGCCACCCCAACCTCCCTTCTCCCCTCCCTACCCTTGCCCCTTTCCCCATATTCTTGTGCTATGGTTGGGTTATAGCCTTCATATGAAACCTATAAATTAGCTTCATAGTAGGGCTGAGTACATTGGATACTTTTTCTTCCATTCCTGAGATACTTTGCTAAGAAGAATATATTCCAGCTCCATCCATGTAAACATGAAAGAGGTAACGTCTCAATCTTTCTTTAAGG
>CAUYRH010096587.1:0-13621 GCA_963574655.1 Perodicticus potto
ATTTAAATGTATGCATGTGTCCTTAACCAAAAACAAAAAAAAAAAAACAAAAACAAAGGATAATTAGTAAGAATTGTCCCTGTACAGATTTACTTTGCTACTTCATTACTCTCCACATACACTTCTTTCTGACACCAACCCTAGGAAGGAAAGTGATAGAGGGGGAAGAAACAGGCAAGGAAAGGAATTTAAGAAAAAGAGGCAGAATTGCTGTGATGAAATGGGTGGGGAGGAAGGAAGGTAGCTTTGTATTATTCTAAAGAATAGCCAGCAGTGTTGCTTTTTGTCTTCCTCCATAGTTCTTTTTTACTACGAGTTAGCTCAAAATGTACAGTTCATTGTTTCTCTGTTAAGAGGTAATCTCAGGGAAGAGTCTTACACAATTGAAGCAGCTTACAATGACAAATTGTCACGTAAGTCAGTTGTCTTAGATGCACAGTCATTTCCAAGATCCTCCTGGCATCATTCACCTTTTGGTTTTAAAAGTTCCTGTCCTCTAGTTATGACCTTCAGGGTCACTGCTATTTCAGGTAGGGCCCATTCCTTTTAACTATAGTTCATATGACAGAACTAGGCAGAGTCCCATCCACACATTCTTTCTTTTTCTCAGCTTCACAGGTCACCACAGTAACAAGGCCCTTCCCTAACTGTATGTCAGAGCCTTAACTTGGCCCTAGGGGCAAAATTGCAGCTGCCTGATCTCAGGGTGTTTTAGAATTGCTTTATTTATTCTTCCATCCTACCAGCAATTATTTACTATCTACTACATGCCAGGCACTTGTTTTAATGCTGAGGATTCACCAAAAAACAAGACAGACATCATTCCTGCTCGAACAGCATCTATGGGATAGGGGCTGAAGAAATAAATTAAACTGAAAGATAAATACATAAATGAAAAAATGTTTCAGAAAATGATAAATAATGATAAAACAAAACAAGATGATGTGCTAGAAAGTGCTTGGAAGGCTACTCTGATCAATATATTCACTCATTTCCTTAATCCTATAGCATATCAAAATAGTTTGTAATTATTTCACCAATGGTACTATTAGCAACAAACCTACTAAATAAAGCTCAAGATTTTTCCTCACTAACTTTTGATTTGGAAAATTTTCTACCATACAGAAAAGTTGCAAGAATAATATGCAACTCATAAATATTCTTCACCAATATTCACCAATTGTTAACATTTTTTTCCATATTTACTTGGTATCTATAATTCTATCTACTTATCTTTTTATTTTTAGCTGAGATATATGAAAGTTAGTTGCAGACATAATGACACTCCACTCAGAAGTAGTTTCAGCATGTATCTCAGAAGGAGTGAAGGTATTCTCCTCCTCACACAATACAATGATCATATGCAGGAAATTTAACAATGATACACAATTACCATACCATATATATTTGAATTTCTCCAGTTGCCCCAATAATGCTCTGTGTAGCTTTTTTTGTGGCAAATATAAGGTCAAATAATCGATTGCATTAGTTATTCTGTATCTTTAGTCTTTTTAAATCTAGAATAGTTCCTGTTCTCATGATATTGACCTTTTTTGAAGAGAATTGGCCAACTGACTTGTAAGTGACTTCAATTTGGGTTTGTCTGATTGTTTGAGTTTGAATAGTCATGCAAGGCTTCTCTGAAGAGGCAGCTTTCAGCTGGGTCCTGTGAAAAAAAGGGGCAACTGTGAGAAGACCAGGGGAAAGGGATTCTAGGCAAAGGTAACAGCAAGACAGAGGCCCTGAAATGGAGATAAGCCTATTATTGTGTTGGAGGAACAGAAAGCAGGAGCCTAGAGATCAAGGGGGATAGTGGTATGCGATGAAATAAGACAGTTATGCAGGATTCAGATCATGATGAACCATATAAATTATGGGGAAAAATTAGGATTTTATTCTAATTACAATAGAAAACCACTAAGGGTTTTAAGCAATTTGGTTACATGATCTGATTTGAATTTTCTTTTAAAAGTAGTTTTCATTTTTGAAAATTTTGCTTTATAGCGGTTTAAAGAAACAAATAGTTATTTGTCACAGCTGTCAGCACCCTCCCCCCTTCATTATCTACTCCCTGGTGAGAACTACTTTGGACTCCGTTAACTAAATAGCATGCTTTTAAAGCTAATTCATAATTTTTCATATTAAATAATTCTATGGAAGTGGAGAGTTTATGTCATTATCACCCTCAGGCCCCATACACACACAAACACAAACTTCCCTTTCTACCACTCTACCAGCAGAGTTATGGCATAATTTTGATTAGGTTAATATTCAGTGTTTATATTATTATGACTATGGAAATCCTATTCATATTGAGTTATGCAGAACCACTATGATTACTTTTTATTTCTTGCACATTTGCTTGTTTTTAATGGAACTGATAATTGTCTTGTTTATTCACTTGGTTATTTTTCAATATACTTAACATTAGTTCATTCACAACTTGTTCCACAATTGACTAAATATTCTCCCAATATGTGAAGATACATTGACTCTCATATTAATTTCTTCCCCTGAAAGACATATTTTTGAATTATTTTAATCTGGCCCAATTTCTCTCTGGATCTATAGAATTCTCTTATCTTACAACATCCCTAATGATTTTGAAGGCATTTCTTTGTTGTCTTTTAGCTTATAACTTTGGAGAGGTCTGAAACTATTCCAATTCCTGATCCCTTGTGATTTTTTTTTCTTCCAGAAGTCCTTATAGTTTTTGTTTTACCCTTTGTGTGCAATATCATATTGATATCCTCTGGTGCCTGTCTATTTATTTCCATTGTACTGGACATTCTGTGGGCCCTTCCAATCTCAAAACTGCCTGTCAATTGCAGATACATTTTTGAGGTTTTTTTTTTTTATTTTATTCTTTCCAATGCTTCTGACCTTTCCCTCTCTTGAATTTATGTTATTCTTATGTTAGAATTCCTGGACTAATTCTGTAATTTGCTTATATTTTATCTTTTAGTTCCCATGTTTTTGTCTGTCAGTTTGCTTTACTTCTGGGAAATTTCCTCAGTTTTATCTTCCAACCCTCCTGTAATACTGCAATGCAATTCTGACACTAATTACCTAGAGTTAGCAGAGAGTCCACTGGCTAATGGCACAGTCCCCAACAAGACTGTCCTCACTTCAGATGCCAGCCACAAGTTAAGGAATCCCTAGGCTACTCACACTTCTGACCAATTGGCTACAAATTTTGGGATTTCAATGAGCCTCTTGGTTTTGATAATTCTCTGGAATAACTGACAGAACTCAAGAAAGCACTGTGTTTATAATTATAGTTTTATTTTAAAGAGTGAAAATCAGGACTAGACAAATGAAGGAGGATGAGGTCTAGGAGGCTCCTTATTGTAGAGTTTCCATGTCCTTTGCCTGTGGAATCAGGATATGCCATCCCCTGGTGCATCAATGTACAAAAAAACTTACCCTGAGCCTTGCTGTCCAGAGTTTTTGTTGGGGATTCATCATTTAGGTATACCTGATTGAATCGCTGACCATGTGATTTAACTCATTCTCCAATCCCCCTTTACCTCCTCAGAGGTTAGCTTGGGCTGATATCATTTAGATGAAAGCTCAACCTTCTAATCACATGATTTGTCTTTTCAGGATGGCCAACCCCCATCTTGAAACTATCCAGGACCCCACCCTGAGTCACCTCGTTAGCACAAATTCAGGCATGGTCTGAAAGGCACTCCGTGAATGAAAAAAGTTACTATTATAACTCAAGAAATTGCTCCATTCCAGGAAACTGGGTGAAAGACCAGATGAATTTGTCATTATGCAACACTGTCAATAAGAAATTCATGGGCGGGTGTGGTGGCTCATGCCTATAATTCTATCACTCTAGGAGGCTGAGGCAGGTAGATTGCCTGATCTCAGGAATTTGAGACGAGATTGAGAAAGAGGGAGATCCTGTATCTACTAAAAATAGAAAAACTAGCCTGGTGTTGTGGCTGGTGCCTATAGACCCAGCTACTCAAGAGGCTGAGGCAAGAGGATCACTTGAACACAGGAGTTTGAGGTTGCTGTGAGCTGACACAACACTTTACCTAGGGTGAAAGAGTGAGACTGTGTCAAAAGAAGAAAGATAGATAGATAGATAGATAGAGAGAGAGAGAGAGAGAGAGAGAGGAAGAAAGGAAGAAAGCAAGAAAGCAAGAAAGCAAGAAAGCAAGAAAGAAAGAAAGAAAGAAAGAAAGAAAGAAAGAAAGAAAGAAAGAAAGAAAGACAGGAAGGAAGAAATTCAAGGGAAGGAATTTTTTTTAGGGGCATTGTTTTTGTTCTCTAAGTATCTTTTTAAATAACATCTTATTCTTGTTTGATAGATGCAGTATCTTCATATCTTTGAGGACAATATGGTTATGAATTTTCAGCTCTTTGTTTCTTTTAAGTTTTGATCTGTTGGTTAGTTTAGGCCTCTATCTTTGATATCAGAGGCTTTCCTGATATCCCTGGCCGTTTGCTCATATTTATGAGTAGGTTTCCATAAAAGGTTATTAGAAAGCTCAGAGTACTAGAGGGTATTTACCTGATAAATGCAATCAATGTAACCTGGTTCTTTGTACCCTCAATGAATCCCCAAAAATAAAAAAAATAAATATAAAAATAAAGTTAAAAGAAAAAGAAGCTCACAGTACTTAGTGAGGCTTGTAGACTATGAATGTACTCTTTTTCTATTGTGGTGTAACAAGTTGCCACAACCTTAGTGGCTTAAAAACAACACACAATGATAATCTCATGGTTTCTGTACATCAGGCATTCAGATCTAGTGTAGCTGAGTTATCTGTTAAGGTTATCCCCAGATTTCAAACAAGGTGTTGGAGGGAATGTAATCTCATTTAAAGTTTTGACTGTGGAAGAATTTGCTTCCAAGCATATTCAGGTTGTTAGCAGCATCTATTTCCTTGTGGCCATATAACTAAGGGCCTTGGCTTTTTGCTAACTGTTGGGTGGAGGCCATACTCAGGTCGTAGAGGCCATCCACGGTTTCTTAAGGCCATTGGAAGTTCTTTCCATGTAGGATTTTCCAAAATGGCCTCTTATTTCATCAAGTCCAGAAGAAGAGACCCTGTTTTCAGCCTACTAAGGCCAAGTCTGCTCTAGCAATGATTTTCAGCAGTGTGCTGTGGTACACTGGTGTGCCATGAAAGGATCTTCAGTATGCCACAAAAAATTTTAAAGATCTTTAATTAAATTATTTTCAAAAGATGTTCAAAGCACAATAAGTATATTACATCTTTACTCTTTTTTGATCAACATAATTTAAGTGTGCTGTAGAAGTTTAACTATAGGTTTAAATGTGCTGTGAGATTTTTTTAAAAAAGATTGAAAAACACTGCTCTGGAGAATAAACCTCACATCTGATGGGGGTTGGGGGCAGAGACAGCCACAACAATCACCCAGCTGCGGGGAGTTGTGGAGGAGATCTTGGGATTTAACTACTTAATAAAAATTTCAACCAACACTTTCCTTTTTAGGCTCCTTTTCATGTCCACTTCCAGAAGTACAGGTATGACCAATTTTTGAGGCTGTTGTTCTTTGTTGTAATTTGTGTTGCTTATCAACTTTTTCCATTGCCAGTTTTGGATCCAATTTTCTCAATTGTGTTAAGTCAGTTGCCCTTATATTTCTATTTTCTAGCTTCAAAAATTGCACTGTTATTTTTATTACCAAAATCACTATCATTTTAGTGAGGTCTGGCAAAGAAGTGGAGGTAAATGCACATGTTCAAATTGTTACAATCAATGGGACATCCTGTTTTATATGTTAAAAAGATTACTTTGACCTTTTGTAAATAATAGACTATGAAGGAGTAGTAACAGTGTAGATTGGTGAACACTTAGGTAGCCAGTCAAAAGATATTTAAGAGAAGAAGCTGATAGAGCTTGATGGTATATTGAGAGTAGGAAGCAAAGAGAGAGAGGGGGAGATGTCACTGATCACTCCTAGGGTTGTGTAGCAGGGAGGATGGCACATTTCATCTATTTCTTGATTAATTGTTTTCATGTTATTTCTAGGACTTCTATCAACACACGTGTCTCCCCTCACCACTACAATTGATGTCACCACAAAACCAACTCAGAGAAAATCTACCATTGCCAAGAACACAGTTACATTGACAAAGAAGGTCCTAATTTAACCACTACCAACTACTACTGCTTACATTTATGTAGTGATTACATAAGCCTGGTTCCATATAAAGTGCTTTCAAAATATCATTTGATTTAACTTCTCAAACAGCTCTGTGAAGTAAAATACCCATCTATAATTTATTACCATCAAATCCTTCAAGTGTATTCTTTACAGATTAATCAACTTCTGGGGAGGATAGTTTCACTGTAAACTGTAACAGAGGCTCAAGCAATCAGCTGACACATCACACCACCATTGCCATTCCTACTCATTTGCTGTCAACACCACACCTGTGGTAGGATGAATTTGCTCTGTAGTTATATTGTCTCTCTCTCTCTGGTTAACCACTTCCTCCTATTCTTGCCTGGAAATTTTGTTTCTTCTCAAAATCCTCTGTTTTGCTTTATTTCCCAAGAATATCTACTTTGTATCCAGCTGTAGTATAGAACTGCAGCCTTATTCTACTCCACAACTTCTTTGTAGAAGAAATAGAGGCTTGGACTGGAGATGAGGAGAACTTTTCCCAATCTGCAAACTTCTGTGGAATTTTAAGAATGAAAGAAATAAGTATAGAAATGTTTTGAATTGTTCACATAAATGTTGCCTAGAAGAGGACAAACAAGAGGATCAGGGAGAAGTAATTTCAATGCAATTTGAGACTTGCCCCAAGCTTCCTGAGAGATGAAAGAGTCAAGGGATCTTAGAGCAAACAATATTTACTACATTGACTCATTACTAAATCCATGGGGTTGCTACACCTAAGAGAAAGCCTAGAAGAATTAGTCTTAGTCAGCTTTGGCTCCATAATAAAATACCATAGACTAGGGGGCTTAAACAACAAATATTTACTTCTCACAGTTCTGGGAGCTACAAGTCTTGAGATCAGGGTGCCAGCATGGTCAGGTTCTGGAAAGGGCCCTCTTCTTGACTTTCAGGGGGCTGGCTTCTTGCTGTGTTTTTGAATGGTAGGGAGAGAGAAAGAGAACAAGGTCCCTGGTATCTCTTCTTATAAGGACACTAATCCTATTGAATTAGAGACCTACTCTTGTGACCTCATTTAACCTTAATTGCCTCCTTATAAGCTCTGTTTCCAAGTCACAGTGGATTTAGTGCTTCAACATAACAAATTTGGGAAAGGGCAAAATTTGGTCCATACCAAAGATTAAGCTCTGCTTTGATAGGTCCTCACAGATTCTTTCCGCTAGTGTTAATCAATATAATTTCAAACATAGGATGTTGATAGCCAAGTCAGTCAGCAAACCTAGGTGAGATCTGCATAAACTCCTGTGTTTTATTTGAACCATTACCTACGGCAGTGCCTTTAGAGCTAACACTCTTTAACTCTAGCCACTTTTATTCTGCTGAGTTCTGCTTCAAATTTTACTCCTCTGTAAATCTTTTTCTTTTGTGTTATATTAAGCTTCATCCAGACACACTTCTGATATGATAAAAAGAGGTAGCTAGATTGATTGACTACATACTAAAATATCATTGACTTTCCTCAGAAAATGTTTTTGTGTGTGTCTAGTGATGGAGGTGAGGATAGAATCTGTAAAAGATTTTTGACATGTTTGGAGACAAGAGTGATGAGGGAAGATTTTGTAATCTTGCCAACATCACACATGTGCTGTCTTTCCTCCATGGAAACCAAAATGTGTGAATGAGACTGAGGGAGTCAGCTAATTCTCATCCTCCCCTCCACTCCCACCTTCACCACTAGCCTCAGGGCTGGTGTTTTTCTTTTTCAGTGCCATGAATGAATGTAATAAAGGAAGGAAGGAGATACCACAGTGTCATAAATAACTTTGTTTCTTGGTTATTGTAGTTCTATTTGTTGCCTTCCAATGTCCCCCTAGGCAACTTCAAAATAGAGTTCAAATAGTCATTCACTGTGAACCCAGATGCTTGAGCTCTAAATTGTGCACGGGTCTCAATACATGCAACCCTGTGGGTTTGTTTTCTGTTTTTGAGAGCAGGGTTAATGTATTTCTAGGTAGCCAACCATATTCCACCTTTCACCAAACATTTATTGAGCACTTACTCTGTGTCACACAGTGTGGTAGGTATTGGATATTTAAAGACACATAAGATACAATTTCCTGCCTTTGATGCACTTAAAGATGTACACATGATCTCCCTTATAAACAGAGCTCTACATAAATCCTTGAAATACAGAATAGTAAGTGTAATGATTAGCCTGAACAAAATGCTAACTCAGAGGAAGAATAGTATATCTGTGCTCTGAAAACAAGAGAAGTGTTCAACAAAGGAGGTGACATTTAAGCAATGTTTCAAACATGGGAAAGAAGTGAAAAGTCATTCTAGACATCAGAAATAGCATATGCAAAGATACAGAAATGTAAAGGGGCATAGAATGTTCAAGAAGTTCAGTTTGATTCAAGCAAAGTCAGGTGATCTTGCTATAAAGAAAAGTTAGAGTGATTATGAAAGACCTTATGACATGCTGAAGTACTTGGATTTGGCATTGAAAATTTTGGGGCAGAGGTATGACAGACTGTTACTGGCAATTTCTAAAGTTTACTCCCAACAACTACATGGAGGACAGTTTGAAAGGAAGCGATAATGGATGCAGGGGAGTTATTAAAAGATTTTTTTCAAAAATCCAAGTGATAGGTGTTAAGGGTCAAAACAAAGGCAGTGAGAGTTGAAATAGTGAGGAGGGAATATGATTAAGGGGTAATCCCAAAGAAGATACAATAATAGGACTTTGTGACCGATTGAATGTGGTTGCTGGAGAGAGGAACATTTCATGCGACTGAAAGATTTCTCATTTAGGTGACTTGTTACATGATAGTGTCATTAATAGAGATCAGTGAGGTGGGGTGAAATGGCTCATGCTTGTAATCCTAGCATTTGGGAGGCTGAGGAGGGAGGATAGCTTAAGGCCAGGTGCTTGTGAGCAGCCTGAGGAACACAGTGAGATATCATCTCTACAAAAAATTTAAAAAGGATTAAAAAGCTATGATTGGCAGGGGCGGAGCAAGATGGTGGACTAGAAGGATCTCCTGGCTGGCCTTTCCCAACAAGGCAAAGGAAAGAGTGATAACCCAACCATATATGGCAAGAAGAACATACCTGGATTCATCCCTCTGGGGGCACACAGAGACCACGATGGACTGCAGGAGACAGCAGGAGGTCTGGAGCTGTGGAGGACTGACATAGAAGGAAGTGTGTGGGAATGGGTGGGGAACAGTAGGCTGGCCCTCCCACAGGAAGGGAGAGAGCTCTTCTGTAATTTGTGAATTTGGGGGGAAGCCATGCATTGGAACCACGGAGAGATTCCATGTGTGGGAAGACTCAAATAGCTACAGCCAATAGGTTTGACTACTAGGTGGAGCAGATTTCCCATCAGCTTGACTATTGCCTGGGCCTCCATTGCGAGAAGGTCATGGCTGCTAGCTGGGCTGCCATCATAGGAAGGCCTGGATGCTGGCTGGCTGACATTGACGGAAGGTCTGTCCACAGGGGCCTAGTAAATGGCTAGCCCTGGCATGCCTGTCTACCTGGGCATCCACTCCTGGGGAGAATTGAGTGGCTCCAGCAACGCCCCCAGGAATTTTGTCAGGGGGCACTGTGAGACTTGCCTCCCAAGGACTCTGGGGAGTGTTAAAACCCAAACTTGGTGGGTACTGAATGTTAAGTAAACAATCAGGCACCTATGGAGGGCAACTAAGCAAGGATAAAAGGACCCAATCTCCTTGGCAACTAGACAGGGGTTTACCAGGTGTGTTTTCCATCTCCTGACACCACAGTGCCACCTGGTGTCCGAGTAATATATTGCAATATATATATATATTTTTTGTTAATATTGCCTCCTTCTACAATTGTTTTATTTTTATATTTATTTTTATTTCTTAATTTTATTTTTATTGGTGTTTTTTCTTTTATTTTATCTTTTTTGTTGTTGAGGTGGGAGTTGTTTATGGTTATTTGGTTTTTTGTTTGTTTGTTTTGTTTTATGCTAATTTGGTTGGTTGGTTGTATTCTTAATCTCCATTTTTACGTTCTTAAAGAGCAAGCACTCCTGTATTTTTGTTATGGTATCTCAACCCAATTTATTCTCTCTCTCTGTTTTACTTCTCTCCCTTTTCTCTCCTTGGGCAGAGACTTTTCTAGTTTTTTCATCTTTCTGAATACAAACTTCTCATATAACAACTAAGATATACCCATTTTTGTTGTTTATTTGTTTGTATTTGGTTTCTTTTTTCTTCTTTTCTGATTATCTGAAATCACTATATTTTAAGCTTTCCTTATATATTCATATTTTTTACTTTTTTTCTTCTTTCACAACTTTTTCTGAGAGCTGGGTTGTTTTGACAATGATCTGGATGGGAAGTCATGGCAGAGGCCTGTCTCAAGGAGCTCACAAGATCACAGTCTAGAGAAAACTTCTACCTTTGGCCTCTGAGAAGACAGCTTTGGCACGTCTACACTGCTGAATTTTTCTGTCAGCATTCTCTCCTGTATTTTAATTATTTCCTTTTATCCTCTTCTTTTTTTTACCATCTCTTTTCTTATTTTATTCTCTTCCTCCTCTTGTTCCCTGTTCTCTCTTTGCCCTTCTTTTCCTTTTGGCCTTATCCCAAGATGCCACTTCAACACCAAAGCTCTGAGACAAGGTAATTTAAAGTAAAGGACGAAGTGACAAGGAAAAAGCAGGGCAAGGAGGTGAACAAGAAGAAAACACATATGAGGAAGAACCAACAGAAAAATTCTAGTAACATGAAAAAACAAAACAGAGCAAATCCCTCAAGGGACCATGAAGTAGCTACTACAGAGGACTCCACCTATAAGGAATTAATGGAATTGACAGAAAGGGAATTTAAAATATGGATGATAAATACAATGGAGAGAATGGAGGAGAAAGTGGAAAAACAGTACCCAAAGATGGATGAGAGACATGAAGAATATAGAAAGGCTATGGCAGAGCTTAAGGAAATGAAGGAGACAATCTGGGAATTTAAAGATGCAATAGAAAGCATCAAAAATAGATTAGACCATTGAGAAGAAATAATCTCAGAGCTAGAGGATTAAGTTCTGGAGTTAAGCTCTGGAGGTAGTTAAAGAAGTATAAAAGAAGAGAGGGAAAGCAGAGTATTCACTCAGAGAATTACAGGACTTCAGAAGCAATAAAACATAGGAAAACTAGGGATCCCTGAAGGGGAAGAAGATTATCCCAAAGGAGTGGAATTCCTACTGGAGAATATCATAAATGACAACTTCCCAAGTTTCACTAAAGATTCTGATGCACTACTTTTAGAGGGATATCAAACTCCAGGTCATCTCAACTCAAAAAGAGCCTCTCCAAGACACATTGTAATGAACCTGTCAAAACTTAAAACAAAAGAGAAAATTCTGCAGGCATTCAGGAATATGCGCTAACTGACCTACAGGGACAAAGCCATTAGAGTGACAGCTGACTTTTCAGCTAGATCTTTCTAAGGCAGAAGAGAATGTACAGCCACCTTTAACTTTCTTAAACAAAATAATTTTTAGCCCAGAATTCGGTATCCTGTTAAACTAAGCTTCAAAATTGATGGAGAAATAAAATCTTGTGCTGACATGAAAACCTTAAGGAAATTTACCACAAGAATACTAGCTCTACATGAAATACTTAGACCTGTTCTACACACTGACCATCACAATGGACCACCAGTGAAGTAAAAACACAGAAACCAAAGATCAAAACTTAGCTTCCACAATGATACAAAGGACAAAACTATGCAATGGACTTTCACAAAATAAGATGAAGAGAACTCCACCACACTTACCAATTCCCTCAATAAATGTAAATGGCTTGAACTCCCCACTGAAGAGGCACAGGCTGACTAACCAGATAAAAAAGCACAAACTGGAGGTGACTGTGGCTCAGTGAGTAGGGCGCTGGCCCCATATACTGAGGGTGGCAGGTTCAAACCTGGCCCCGTCCAAACTGAAAAAAAAAAATAGCCGGGCATTGTGGTGGCACCTGTGGTCCCAGCTACTCAGGAGGCTGAGGCAAAAGAATCCCCTAAGCCTGAGAGTTGGAGGTTGCTATGAGCTGTGACGCCATGGCACTCTACCAAGGGGGGCAAAGTGAGACTCTGTATCAAAAAAAAAAAAAACAAAAAAAGCACAAACCATCCACATATGTCTATGGGAAACACACCTAACTTTGAAAAACAAATCACTACTCAGGGTTAAGGGATGGAAAACAGTGTTTCAGGCAAATAGAAATTAGAAGAAAGGAGGAGTTGTGTTCTTATTTTCAGATACAAGTGGATTTAAAGCAACTAAAGTCACAAAAGACAAAGATGGTCACTTCATACTGGTCAAGGGATCAATGCAACAAGAGGACATTTTAATTCTAAATATTTATGCGCCCAACATAAATGCTCCGAGATTTATGAAACCAACCTTGATTGGTCTGATCATTATGATATCCCATGACACTATGTTAGATAGGGACTTTAACGCCTCTCTTACAGAACTAGATATATCCTCTAAAGAGAAAGTAACAAAGACAAAAGAGAATTAAATGTGACCCTAGAACCAATGGGCTTAATAGACATATATAGAACACACCATCCCAAAGAAGGAATATACCTTCTTGTCAGCCCATGGAACATACTCCAAAATAAATCATATACTAGGATACAAATCAAACCTCAACAAAATTAAAAGAACTGACATTATAGCTGTATCTTTTCAGGCCACGAGGCAATAAAGGTGGAACTCAACTCCAACAAAAATGTTCATCCCCACATAAAGGCATAGAAATTAAAGAACATTATGCTGAATGATCATTGGGTAAAGGAAGAGATAAAGGAGGAAATTGTTAAATACCTCACACATAACAACAATGAAGACACAAGTTACCAACACCAGCGGGATACAGTAAAAGCAGTCTTGCAGTCTTAGGAGGGAAATGTATTGCATTAGATTCCTGTATCCAAAAGGCAGAAAGAGAGTACATCAAGAAACTAATAAACCAACTTATGGAATTAGAAAAGAAGAACGATGTAATCCCAAACATAGAAGAAGAAAAGAAACAACCAAAATTAAATAAGAGATTAATGAAATTGAAAACAAAAGAATCATTCAGAAAATCAATGAAATGAAAATGTTTTTCTTAGATAAAATATGTAAAATCAATAAATCTTTGTCCAGATTAACTAGAAACAGAAAAGTAAAATCTCTAATAACCTCAATAAGATATTATAAAGGGGAAATAACAACAGATGTCACAGAGATATGAGAGATTATGCCTGACTTGTGTAAGAAAATCTATGCCCAGATATTTGACAATGTGGAGGAAATGGATGAATACATCTAATCAAATCCTCTCCCTACATTTAACCATGAAGTAATAGATCTCTTGAACAGACCAATTCCAAGCAATGAGATTATAGAAACAATAAAAAATCTCCAAACAAAAAATACCATGGACCAGAAGGGTTCACATCAGAATTCTATCACACCTTCAAAG
>CAUYRH010096589.1:0-77510 GCA_963574655.1 Perodicticus potto
ACCACCTACGCCTAAAAAACCCCACCCAAATGGGGGGCGCCGTGGGAAAAATGGTGTTGGCTGCACCCCCATAATCCCCAATTGGTGGGGTTCAAACGTGGCCCTGCCAAAACCAGCCACAAAAAAAAAAAAAAAAAAAAAAAAAACCTCCGAGATAAAGACCCAAGTGAAGCAGTCTGCTCAGGCCCCCTCTGCTGTGTGGAGTCTTTGCTTTCCTCTTTTTTCTGTACTATCTACAACAAAATCTTTCCCTTTCACTTACTTGTAAGGAAGGTTCTGGTAACAGCAATAACATAAAAGTTTAAATATTTTAAGTTCTAAATAGATTCTTTTAAGATATAGTACTGATATCCTATCTAAACTCTATAATTAGAATAAAAAGTTAATAAATGTTATGCAGGCTTTGAAGTAAGACCAGAGGGTGGTCTTACTTTTCCAACATTGCACTGAAGCGTTGCTTCCATGTTTCAAGACTACTGAGGATAATTTAATTTTCTAGGAGATGCATTATTGTTGGATTTTGATATTTGCTATGAAGGAAGTCCTCAGACTCAGTGAAATTACGTATTAACTTCTAGGTTGGGGACTAAATAAAATGAATTACTTTAGTGAAATAATTCTCAAGAGCGTTTATTGTTACACAAGACTTTAACCAGCTTTCATTTAAGCTGGCCATCTGAATCTAATACTCCTTGAATATTGTCCCCATATTTCTGGGCCCTCAAATGATCTTGCCTTAGTTCTCTAGTTACTTAATGAATTAAGTTGTTTAACACATGTTAATATTTTAACTTTTAAAAAATTATCAACAATAATAACAAAAGACTTCAACTTGATCTTTCAATGACACAGTTAGGCAGGTTAATCTCTGTGGAGACATGTCTTCCGTGTCTTTGCTTTATTTAATTTAATTTATTTATTTATTTGGTGCCGTGACTCAGATACAAACCACATGTCTGTTTTAAACATGGCTCATTTCTTTGGCTTTCTCAGTAGGATTAGTTCAGGGAAAGTGTCCTGTGTCTCCACTGTTTTTTATAATTGTCAATTGTGTTTTCTAACTTGACAAAGGTTATTTGTTATTTATCTCAAGAATATGAAATTGAAGAGATAAGGATAAATGTATGAATGTAAAACATTGGAAATAGGTATGGAAGAATAAGAAAGTCAGGGTAGGGGGCAAGGGGAGTCAGCAATGAAATAAAGACTCAGATCTCCTAAGTATAAAATATTATTCCAACCACAGCACCTGGCATGTTTAGGCTCAGGTAGAGAGGAGATTATTTGTTTTCTAAGAAGGAAAAAATAAAAGATTCAAGGAAATAAATTTCCTGCCTATATAGTTGACATTTTTGAACAATTTCTCTATCAGCTAAATGAAACGTACAAGGAAAGAAAAGAATCTGGAACTTTCTTAAGAATGATTATACATTAACATCATACTTTATAAATGGTCTATGCAAAGAAAAAAATGGTAAATTATGCTTAGCAAATAGTTTTTTATACTCTTCAATGATTTACTGGGACCTTTTTCTGAGAACTCATCGGCAACTCATTTTGAAGTTATCATGCTGGGATTAACTGCTGTGCCATTCCCACCCCCCTCAAAATTCATGAAAAATGCAGCCTTACTACTTATTTTACCCATTGTATGAGTTTCACAACAGATTTTTATCATGCTCGCTCACGCTGGGTTTGTAGATTGCTTGAGCTCAGGGTGAAAATGCCTGCTGATACCCTCACAGAGCAACCTAGTCACGTTCTTCTAAGTAAATCTGTTAAAACTGTCAACAGGTGATAGCCATTAACTTTGAAGATAAACAGAGATGGACTCTTGACTCTAATGCATCTAAGAGTGGAAGCTGAAAAATAAGGTCTAAAGAAAGGGGCAGAGTTTTGTTAGTTTTGCATCCTATTTTGTATTATTGGACAGGTTAATACAGCTTGAGCCAGTGTTTTTCAACTTTTTTTATCTCATGGCACATTTGAACCTATAGTTAAACTTCCTGGCACACTTAAATTATGTTGATAAAAAAAAAAAGAGTAAAAAATATATATTTACTGTGCTTCGAACTTCTTTTCAAATTTAACTAATGATCTTTAAAAAATTTCCCAGCACATCTAAAATCCTTTCACAACATGCCAGGGTGCCATGGTATACTGATTGAAAATCACTGATTTAAGCCTTGAAAATGAAGATAGGTTACTGCCTTTTAACATGAATTACCTAAAGTCACTGAAGATTATTTGGATGTGCTTTTTACTTGTTTCTTCATGTATATATATATATATATATATATATTATTTTTTTTTTTTTTGGTAGAGACAGAGTCTCACTCTATGGCCCTTGGTAGAGTGCTGTGGTGTCACAGCTCACAGCAACCTCCAGCTCTTGGGCTTAGGCAATTCTTTTGCCTCAGCCTCTCGAGTATCTGGGACTACAGGCGCTGCCACAACACCCAGCTATTTTTTTTTGTTGTTGCGTTTGGCCAGGGCCGGGTTTGAACCTGCCACCCTCGGTATATGCGGCGGGCGCCCTACTCACTGAACCACAGGTGCCACCCTTTTCGTTTATATTTTAAGCTTTACTTTGAAGACAGTATCTTTAGAAACCCAGTTCTGCATATAGAGTTGATTCTTGTTATTCATAGCAGTTACATTCTGTAAAGTAGCCACTATGACTTAAAATAAAATCTTAAGCCCCCTCTCCTTCATTTAGGGCTGAGCACAGAGCCTATTTCTGGGCCCCCAAACAAGCTCCTAAACCAGCTTGATTAAATGTCATACCTAAGCTGCCACTCCCAGGGAGGGGCCGAAGGCCCCAAACAGGACTGCGTTCCTACACAGGGCAGTTTTAAAATTAACTTCTGTCCTCAGGCCCCTGGCTCCAAATAGTGTGTCATATTTTACACACATTCCATTTCTCCAGAGCCCCTGCCTGTAGGGTAGGAAAAACTGTTTATAAACTCCTAGACAGAAAGCTGAAATGGGCTTCCCACCTAGGAACACCCCTCTGCTGTGCTGGAGGCTTCCCTCTTTCCTTGCCTTTATCTCTAATAAAATCGGTGCTGTCACTTACTTGGGGCACTCCATGAATTCATTCATTGAATTTCCTAAACCAAGGACATGTCTGAGAGATTCTGGTAACCAGACCCAGAAAAACCCTAAAGCTAAATTTTCTGGCCATGAAAGGGGAAGTTGAATGTGCTTTATCCTGCCTCCTTTCTCCTTGGAATTATCCTTTGTAACAGTAAGATACTAAATTATTGATAGCACATACAAGGCAAAGCTTAAACGACAGACTTGCATCAGGTTAATGACTGGTGGATTGTCTCTGATTCACAGACATCCTTATCTTAATCTCAAACATTTAAACAAAGCTGATATAAGTATAGCTATTTTTCCTCTTTTATGGTTTCCAGATTCATGGACTAGTTTTTACACACCTTAGATTTTCATTTATGTTTTTCTTTATGGATAAAGTGGGATTTGTGTAGGCAGCACATAGTTGGGCCTATTTATTTTAATCCATTTGGCCATTCTATAACTTTTAATAGGATAATTGAGTCAATCTGAATCTAAGGTTGTTATTGACAAGCTAGGGATTATCACTGTCATTTTATTAAAAGATTTTTGGTTGTCTTATAATTTTTATCTTCCTTTTATACTGTCCTTTGTGGTTAAGTGATTTGCTTTTCTGTGAGTATGTTTAATTATGTTGCTTTTTCTTTTTAGTGAACTTATTCTAGGTTTTGCTTTTTAGTTGCAATGAGTCTTATATAAAGGACTTCATACTCGAATTATGAGTAGGTCGCATATCACAATTATAGTATTAGAGTATTCTGGGATTTTCCAGGAAATTAATTTTATCAGGAAGTATTTTATACCTTCATATGTTTTACTTTCAATCAAGCTTGCTTCCATTTTGGGACCTGAAGTCTACAGGCAAATTTATTTCCTTTTTTCCCGATATTATGCCTTTCATTTATTTTAATATCTTCCTTTATTGTCCTTGATAGAGCCTGTAGTAAATTGTTGAATAAAAATGGTGTCAGCAAATACTCTTTCCTTGCCCTCAATCATGGTTTAAAATATTTATTAATTTGTCATTAAATGTGATATTAGCTAAAGTTCTCCATGAACTAGCCCCACCACTACTCTTGTCTCACCTAAATATTTTTAAAAGCAATGTGTCTATTGGTCATATTGTACTCCCTGTACCTCAGAATAAATTTCAATAGTATGTATAGGAATACAAGCATCCATTACTCAAAGTAAAATTCACAATGTCTGATATTCAATTGAAAATTACCAAGTTTGCAATGAACAAAATAACACTGATAATAAGAATAACACCTATGAAACCAACCAATAACAGATATAAAAGGTTAGACTTAACCTTTACAAGCACCTTAACCTTTACAAATATAATAACAAAGCTGTTATTATATTTCATGTATTCAAAAAGCGAAACAAAGATCGAACTTGTGATATACAGTTATGCATCTCTTAATAACAGCAAGAAATTCTGAGAAACGTGTCGTTAGGTGATTTCAGCATTGTGCAAACATCTAAGACTTTCCTGACACAATCCTAGGTGGTTCTGTGTTCTGCACATGAAAACTGTATGGTGATATTGCCTACTGCTTCTAGCTCGTAAACTTGCACAGCATCTTACTGTACTGAATGGTGCAGACAAGTGTAACACAATGGTAAGTATTTGTGTACAAAACATATCTACACATAGAAAAGATACAGTAAAAATATGGTGTTACAATACAACAGAGCCACCTGTGTATATGTGACTCATTGCTCGAACAGAGCATCATTATGTGGCACATGACACAGAAAAAGGACTACAGTGAGGCACGTAAGGTGACCAAAATGAAAAAATTAAGGGCATGCTCTCAGGCTCTGGGAAATGCAGAGTGGGCGCCTGAGTGTGAGTTTCCCCTTTAAATTTTGCACTTTTAGCTCCTTACTTTTTAGGCACTCACTTACTCTGGGGCTAATGCAAGTACTGAACCTCAAGTACACATGTACATGAGAGGGAGCACCTCCTTATATTCTGTGCCATAACCACAGACTGTCTTACACTTAAGAACAAAAGGGAGTTTAAATAAAAGAAATAAAGAAAAAGTAGCATAGCAAAGATGAAGTAAAGCCTTCCACGATAACTTTTCTTAACTCATTCTCTAAAATTAGATATCACCCTTCGTGTTTTTCTCCGAAATCCATGAGCATCTGATGAAAAGCAAGATAAATTGAAAACTCTCTAGGCAAATCTTTAGCTACTGGATTTTCTGACTTTATTGCTGCCCAGAAAGGGCACTGGATAGAGGTAGGACGACCAACTACCTCTTGCCAGTCAAGTTCTGATACTCATGAGGTACAGGAGCTCATCTATTTCTCAAGCTCCAGAAAATAGGCAAGAATGATAGATGTAGGTATACCAGCAACCACCAAATAGAAGGTCAAAAACCAAACGTACATGGCATGGCACCAGGTGAAATTGGCTGGACTGTGTCCATGAGTTTCTCTGTCCATAGATGACCAATTCATATAGCATTAATATAAAGTAAGCCAGCTTGTTATGGGCAGGCAGGGAATATCTTTGGGGTGAAGAACAATGAAACACATGTTTTGAACAGAACTCCAACAAGTATCATTGCTGCTCCCTTGAAGAGTGAATAAATATAGTTTTTTTAAAAAAACCATAATATTGAAATTTTTCAAATAGGACTATGTTTTACAAACAGAAAAGAGATTTTAAATATTCATATGCCTAAAAGTTATGAAATTAGATGAATTATTACAAAGGCATTTCAACAGAGCACAGTAGTATCATGATTAGGAAAAATGTATCTATAATGAACATATTGAAATTCTTCAACTAAATGTATACTGTACTAATGAAAACTAATGAACACTATTTTCAACTATCTATTGATTGGGATTTTTAAGCCATTTTTAGTTTTTATATCGGAAATTAAAATTTGCACTTGAGGCACTGATCATTTGTTATAAGAAAATATATGTTTCTATGTAAATGGGTGTCTTTGGGACCTCAAAATTATCATAATTTCTGATTCACTGTTTTGTGTACATTAGCTTAATGTCATCTAGTTTAGAATTAACACCAGGGTCAAATATCATAATACAATGTTACATGTGAAAGCTTTGTTGTTTCCTGTGTCAAGTTGGATGCATATATAGGAAATTTAGACCAAGCTTTAGAAATCGAGCAAAATCTTAATTTTCAGCAAGAAATCAAAGGCAGCAACTATTTTTTTTCCAAATCGGTTACCATGCTTCATGCTTGGAACAATTGTTCTGCTTTTTCATTTGTATTTAAATGAGCCATATTTCCTCACTATGTAATAATCATTATCCCAATGTGAACATTTTAATAATAAGTAGTGAATTAATCCAAAGATAATAATATTCTCAATCATAAAATCTCTAATGGGTCATAAGTATCTTAAATTCTTAGATCTTCTTATGTAAAAAGGCTTAAGTTATGAGGGATAGAGCTAATCAGGGAATATACAGATGAGATAATGTTTTTCTTTAAATATATTTTGAAAATTAATAATATATGATGACTTCTTTAAATACTATTGATTTAAATACCATTTTAAAATACTACTTTATCCAGATAATAATATGCACACATGTCTTCAGTTTGGTTTTTGAATATAATATTTTATTATTTAACTTTTTTCTTTTAACTAATCCTGTGACAGATTATGAATATAATATTTTAAATAATATTATTAAGTCTTTCAATGTGGACAGGATGTAGCTTCCTATGTTATCCTTACAGTATGGTTGTCAGCTAAGTAGACAGTAATATTCTTTTAAATGAAAGCATAAATCTTCATGTAGAATAAAATATGTGAATTAGTTATTTAGGAATTGATGGAAAACAACTTTGGTAGAATTAGTTAATAAATACAATTACCTTAAAATTAAATAATTCTATATGTATAAATGAAATTGCATTATAAAGAAACTATCAGTATTTTGGATATGTAATTCTTCATGGATTAGAAGGATTAAAGTTGTTTAAATAGCCATACTACAGATGCAATACAATTCATATCAAAATTTCGATGACATTTTTCCCAGAGATAGAAAAAATAATTCTAAAATTCACATGAAACCACAAAGGATCCCAAATAGCCAGAGCAATCTTCAGCAAAAAAATGGGGCTTGACTCATCATAATATCTGATTTCAAAATATACCAGAAAACTTTAGTAATCAAAACATCATGAAACCGGCATAAACATAGTCCATTGGAATAGAATCTAGAGCCAGTAATAAAAGTCACGTATTTATGATTAATTGATTTTTGACAAAGGTGCCAAAAACACAGAATGAGGAAAGGACAGTGGGTTAAATAAACAGTGCTAGGACGTTGGGTATCTACATGTGGAAGAATAACATTATAACCTCATCTCACACTGTGTGTGAAGTTCAACTCCAAGTGGACTGGAGACTTTCACATAACACCTGAAACTGTGAGCTTGATGGGACAAAAGCCTCGAGGACCATCTCCAGTGAGATCTCTGTCTGTTTCTCTTCCTTTTATAAAGTCACCTGTTCTAGGAATTAGGAATCCACCCTCCTGACTTTAATTTATCTTATCTCCTAAAAGCCCTGTCTCCAAATGCAGTCACACTAGTGGTACAGATTTCAGCATATGACTTTTTCAGGGACACGACCTCCTCCTTACAGAGAAGATCTGTCTGATCAGGAGCCCAGGGAGGGGACAATCCTCACTCTCTGCTCCTTCCCACTCCTATTTTCTCCACGTGAATGCAAAATTTACTCAAAAAAAGTGAAGTTATATAAAATAAATTCAAAGGGTTATTGTATATACACAATCATGTGAATATAGTAAATACAGCTATTACCATGACATTTTATTAACATATCAGGATATAATTCATTAAAAAACTTCATTCCACAGACATAAGACATGTGCTTTGATACTCTATTACATTCTAGAAAATCAGTCTTAAAACTGTATGGTCAAAAAGAACCAGTCTGTTATAAAGTTATTCAAAGTCAACAAGCAAATTTCAATATTTAACAAACATGGATTGTATGCAGCAAAATTTACACACCCTTCATTTGGGAAAAACATTGTTTTGCACTAAAAATTAATTAGACTCAAAGGGAAAACAAATGGAAATATTAAGGATATGATCAATGGACATGCTTAAAATATGGCTGAAGCTGCACTTACTCAAGATTTGGAATCCAAAGGAAATTCAGACTCGATTGTATGATAGCCAGAGGTCAGTGGAATTTATAGAAAACAAGTTATCAAAGTTATTAAGAAACTAAAAACTTTTATCATAATAAATTGAAGAAATTCCCTGTTCATTGAAAGCAGAATTCCATTTAGCTGCTATTTACTTAAAAAAATAGCATTTGTAAGTAGTCTACACATTGTATTCTTAGATGCAATTATCAACGATCCAGTCTTACTTTACACTGTGATATTTGAATGTTATAGTTCTAAATAAACCTTAAAATTCAAAGAGGTAAAGTCCATTCAGAATGTTATAATACATAATTGGCTACCAGTTTAACTCTGATTCCATTATACACAAGTATAAAACTCCCATTTCAAATTAATATAGCTAATTTTCTAAGGAGAGTAAATATTGCAACCTAAGATTTCAACTGTCATGTCTGTCCCAGATAGAGACCATTTTTATCCTGAGGTAAGGGTGAACTGCAGGTGATATATTAATATTCCACTATTTCAACCTGTAAGCATTAAAATGTCATCTAATGAATCTTGTGGTTAAATATAATTTGACATATTTTAATCCATTCAATTACAATGAGTAACTTTGGTACTTTGTTTCAACTTTTAAGAAAGTGAATTTTCCACAGTACATCTCTTAAGGAATTATCTATCAACATAATTAGAAATTAATACATGTTATTAGTGGCCTAATCAAAAGGATTGCAAATTGATGTGGAATCTTTGCAATTTCACTATGGGTCCAATCGGTGATACTCTATTTAACCATTGCCTTTCCCACCCCATCCTTTATTAAATATGGAGCAAAAACGTAGCTGATATGTATTAGCTCTGTAAGAAGAGTTTTAAGAATATGTGGCTGATAAAGTGAAATGGAAGAAAGATATGAAAGGAAAACCTCTGGTTTATCGTACAGCAAATATTTTACAAGCCACTTGAAGCTAATCTATTTAGTCAAACATTAAGGCTTTATTTGTTCTATTTCTATACAGTCAAAAAACACTTCTAAATATATTCCTAATCTGTTTTGGGCAGCATTATTCTTAGTAAAAATAGTAATTGTCAAAGTAAAATGTTGCGAACTTGTAGTGCTCAGTGTGCCAAGGATGAAGGAAATATAAGTGTTGCTTCACGACAGTCTCTGAAATTTTGAATGTTGCTGTTAATTGCTTTGTGTGGACTTTATGAGCTTAGAGACAGAGTCGTCTCACTTTGTCACCGTTGGTAGAGTGCTGTAGCGTCACAGCTCACAGCAACCTCCAATTCCTGGGCTTGGGCGATTCTCCTGCCTCAGCCTCCCAAGTAGCTGGGACTACATGCACTTGCCACAGTGCCCAGCTATTTTTTGTTGCAGTTTGGTTGGGCCCAGTTTGAACCCACCACCCTTGGTATATGGGGCCAGCACCCTACCCACTGAGCCACAGGTGCCGCCCATGATCTTAGTTCTTTAGAGATGCTCTTACTAATGAAAATTATTTTAATGTGTAAATAAATAAAAATTATATTCACGTATCCAACAATTTTTATATGTATTATGCTTTTATTATTGGTATTAGTGAATATTACAATCATGTTAGAATGCTCAGAATAAATATCTGTTAAAGTAGAAAATATGATTTTTAACAACATAAACCTTAAATGTCTCCATTCTTAAGCATGTCAAAGTCTTTAATGCACTATGCCTCCTACAGGTGTGTGTGTGAGTGTTTAAAGGATTTCAAAATCTAAAAGCTTTCTGTGAATAGTTGATCTTTTACCAATATTTTACTGGAAAGGTCCCTGGGAAGTTACTTTATTTGTGGAAGCTTTTCTCTGTTATCTCTCTTTGACTTCTGGAACTGTATATTATGACACCACCCATAGTCACTAAAAATGAATTTAATAATGAATGGCAGCTTAGTTTTCCAATTGTCTGATGAATTTATCAATTCCCCTTCAATCCTATTTACAGAGTATTAGTCAGATTACCTTTGAAAGAATAAAAGCCAAATCTTATGTTAACTGTATTCTCTTGTACGTACATCCTAAACCATAAAAGTGGGTGGAACTAGTCTCTCCTTTTAACTGGGAGAGCCAGAAGATATTTTGCTATCATTGAAAAACAGAATAAAAACGATATCTTTTCTCCACCCTCTACAGATACACACACACTCTCTCATTACACAGATCATAATTCTACAGAAAGAAAGAAATCCATTCAGTTTATCCCAACTAATACTCTAACAAACTCGGAACATCATAAGTCATTTGTAATACTCCTGTACAAATAGGGCAGATTACACATGGAATAAATAAGAAAGGTTTTAATAAATGTTATAATTATCTTTACTTTGTGAACAATTATTTTGCCTTATACATGATGTAATTGCATAAAAGTGTTTAACTTGGCATTCCAAATTTAACTTGATAATAATAGCTACCATTAATGTTACACATGTACTAATAATAGTACACTAATACACTATTTCATTTGAATACAATCATGAACAGAGGATTGTATTACTGATCCCATGCTACAGTCTAAAAATTAAATTTTAAGTTCAATTGAGTTTAAAGTAACAAATAATTGAAACCAAAGTCTGTAACCTAAAGATGATTGTTCAGTGCAGCCTTAGAATCGTTTTGTTCCTTTTCTCTTCATTCTCAACAAGAAAAACTAAGTTAAAATACTCTAGATATAAAGTAGAGGCTCAAGTATTTTTTAATATTGCTTTCTCTTTCTTTAACTTGCTTTATAAGCAATTCTATAAAGGAATATTAAATATAAAAGGGCATGGGACAATTTACATTAATGATGTAAGTATGTTCCATTTGCAGTTAGGCAGTTATGATCTTTTTCCTTTAATATATATTACTTTTACTAAATGGTCAAAGTTTGGGTAATGTGGCACTCACTTTATGGATGCAAAAAAAAACAACGGCGACAAAGCTAGTCAAACAACAGCAAGTCTTAGCTAGTATTTAACTTCAAAGGATTTTTAATTTTGTAAATGTCATTTTACTTGAATTACTTTGCAGTCCCACTTACATTAATCTGTCTACATTTTAAAAAGGATAACTAGAACATGAAAATATAAAGCTTCAACCAGTAACAAATCAATTCATACATTCATAACATGAACCCACCGCTGTATTGGCTTTAAGCCGTTTCTATGTTCAGTAAAGCAATTCATGCTATTGGACCTTACTATTCTTATTTCACATAATCCAGTTATAGGATTTTAAAATACAACTGGCTTTCTGCCATATAGGTGGGTAATATTATATTTGATTTTATGGTTCACATAAAGGGGATTTTGACTGATTGTTAATATCTTATGAACATATTATTTAGAATAAAAATATAATTCCAGACTTTAGAAAGTAGACATGGGACAGAAACCTTACAAACTTTGGATAAAGACTAAGAATGATTAGGAGAGACATTTCAGCCACTTGTGCAACAGAGACAGACAAAAACCATAAACAAGGAACAGCCAACCCTCCTTAATCCCCTGACTCTTATCAGCTGTGTGATTTAACAGCTCACTATCTCTGCACTTCAGTAGTACTGCCTGGAAAATAGGTCCCTTTATTAAATCAGTTGTTCTATATTGGAATGGGTTTGCACCCACATTGAATATTTGACAATAACTGAAGATATTTGTGATACCACAACAGGGGGAAGGGTTATGGGGTTGGCGATACTGGCACATTGGACATCAAATGCTGTGAAGTGTGATAAATGTCCTATAATGTACGGGAAAGCCCCACGCAGCAAAGGATTATCCAGTTCTAACTGTCAGCAGTGTCAGAAAAGGGGAAATCTGAAGTAGGAGGTATTTCTCATTTCTAGATGTATGGTTTTAGGATAGATTTTTTTTTTTTTTTAGAATTTTAGCATAAGGGATAATGAAGGACTTCTATCTCTCTTTACCAATTCAGTTTTCCCACCCAAATTTTGAAGAATCAGTAACTTTGAGATTCTGCCAGAATTTTTCAGTAAACTAATTTCAAATCAATGACTTCTCTTTGAATGTACAATGTTAAGGCTAATATTCCATTTTCTGATGTAGAGTTTAATTTCATTCCTCAATGTTACTTATTCATCCCGTCTTACAATAATAAACATTATATATCACTTTATAATGTTATAACATGTTATACCATTTTTAAATAGGTGTCTTTATAATACACTTAAAATCATTTCTAAAGCATAAGAGATATTTTTCTTTACATATGCTTATACACACACAAATATCACTTACTGATAAACATACATTAAGGATTTAGCATTAGGAATTAAGCTTTCTAGAAAGACTTTACACATATAAATACACTTATATATGTATGTAAGGATATGTAAACTTATCACTTATTCTTTTGTATAACATATACTGTATATATTTTTTCTCTTTATTCCTAGAATATTTGGATTTATAATCTTCAATTATAAGTGATAGCACTTTTTAATGTGGAACATATCTGCTCATTTGTTTTTAGTTCATGTTTCTTTTTGGAGTATCTTAAAAGATGAGAATTTGTTCTACGGCTATTTCATTATCAAGTCCTAGATTTCAAATACTATTAAGAACATTGGAAAAGGGAAACACTCTCTTATCTCTTATCTCCAAATGTTTAGAAAAAACATTACTTTCATAATTTAAAAATGCCAAAATGTAAGCACATGAAATGGCTCACAGCAGGAAATAAATGGGTAAGCACACACAGAAACCATCATACTTGATCATTTTCAGTACAGCTCTTTTGAATGATTATTACCAATTTATTCATCTCTGACAAAGTACAATTATTTATTTAAATGAATGAATAAAAGAAAGAACCATCCTGGCTCATTTTCATGAGTGATTGACTAAAGGGATTTGGGACTTGTGTTAATAATCCTGAATTCATGAATCTATAGTATGTAAAAACAAATTTATAATTTAATAAATGAGAAAATAATATACACTAAAATGTTACAGAAAAGCAGAATTATTTTTATGTAAATAACTTTAAGTGATATTAAATAATGTTGAATAAAAGAGTAAAATTGCAATGCAATCCAGTATTATATCCACGACAGGTTTTTACAGTACTCTTTCAAGCAGAAATATTATAATACCTTTTCTCATAATGAGAGGACAATTTTAAACATCTTTTCAGAATATTAAGGTTGTCTGGAATATGTGACTACATTCACATGATTGTATATTACATTTCAATGATGAATGAGTGTTAGCTAGAAGAAGCTTTATTAAAGGGAGAATTTAATAAAACTAAACCAATATCTGAGTCTTACTATAATTTTTGTTCTAAAAGCTAAAATAAAAGCTTCTATTTATTTGGCACTTCACTTACAGGGAAAAATGCTAAACTAACTGCTCAATATGAATTTGCCTTGACTAAAAAGTTCTTCTAGAAGGAAAATTAAAATTTAATTGAAAATTCATTATTATGCTGCCAATCCATTACTTGGCAACTTTTCTATTTTGAGGAGCTCTAGAGTTTCTTGAGACTCTTCAGGAAGGTCTGAATTAGGAGATGTTGAGAGAGACAGTATTTTTGTTGGATGCAAGTCTTTCACTTCACTTTAATCTAAATTTCTTCTAATGATATATATATAATTAATCTTTTCATGATATATATAATACAACTTTCATTGAAAAGAGAGATTTATAGAATAAGAAAAGCTAATTTAGAATTAATGCAATAATACTACTTATGAATATGATTACATTGACTTATTGGTAAAGACATTTGAAATAAGAATTAAAAACTAAAATTGAAATTGAATTACATTACATTTGATAAATAATACCATAACTATAGGAGGCAACTTTTGAAGTACTTGAAAGAAGGGTGTTCTATCTTAAACATCAGAGTCAAGGTGGAATGGAAATAGCACTTTTTAATGTGGCACATATCTGCATTAGTTTACTTGTGAAGTTATTTGGTAGACATTAAAGTTATTCGTCAGAACTTTGGTGCAATCTATACTCTTCATGATGATAGGTTAAAACCACTAAAGAAAGAAATGCATAGAAAATTGTGTTTCTTCCCTCTTTGAAACAAGAATTGCCTGTATAGGTGGGGCGTGGTGGCTCACACCTGTAATCCTAGAATTTTGGGAGGCTGAGGTAGATCACCTGAGCTCAGGAGTTTGAGACCAGCCTGAGCAATAGTAAAACTTGTCTCTACTTAAAAAAAAAGAAGAAAGAAAGAAAAACTAGCTGGGCATTGTGGTGTACGCCTACAGTCCCAGCTCCTTGGAAGGCTGAGGCCAGCAGTCATTTGAACCAGCAGTTTGAGGCAGCTGTGAGCTATGATGCTGTGACATACTTCCCCAGGCGACAGAGTGTGAATCTTTAAAAAAAAAAAAAAAAAAGGTTGCATTTCATTTGCAATTTTCATAGGAATATATTTGTTATCAGTGGGCATAAAGAACACTTTAAAAGTCAAAGATAAACCAGCCGACAAGTTGCATTTCAATATGTACATCCTAAATCTATCACAGGCAAGCTTATATCAAAGGGCATTCTAATTTCTACTATAGGCAGGTTTACTCTAAGTTTAGGTATACTTTTCTTCTCTATTAAATGCCACGCTAATTTTACTACATTTTCCTCTTCTAATCTTAAATGTCTTTGAAAATTCAAGTTCTAGAATACATGCTTTTATTTAACATCCTGCAAGACAAGGATTGTTAAAATCCGACTGTTCAAATGTAAGGTTGACATTTGAGGATTAAATGTTCCACATTATAGACCACTACTGAGAAGTCTGAGAACAACGTTTGGTGAGACTAAGTATCGCTACCTGTTTCCACTCCTTGCTGCTGGGTCGCTGTCAGAGCCGCTGGGCTGCTGGCCCCGCACGCAGGAAACAGCCAGGACACGGATTGAAAGTACAAGCTGGCGAGAGGTGAAGCCCCCAGGTGGGTAGGAGCCTCCCGTAACCTCCGCCATGGCTATCTATTGAAACGCTACGAAACAGGTGCGTGGGGCCCGCGTACAAGGACTATGCGCTTAAGGATTGCTACGTGCTCTTTCCCCACGGGCTCGACTCTCACCCTGAAGCACCCCAAGCAATCAAGGTCCAACACCTGCTGACTAACGAGCTACCATCTCATCTCATTAGAGCACTAAGTTGCTTGAGAGCTCGTCTGCAGGCTGCAAACCATCCCCAGGCTGGCAGGAGACTGTTCTGCTCTCAGCCTTTCCCTCCAGAACCGGTGACGGTTCTTAGAAGCATGGTGCTCAGTCTCCTGCTTGTGGCACTATAGGAATCACCCGTTCTATAATCCTTGAATTAAATTCATTACCTCTTGAGGATTCCGGAAAAGGAGTAACAAGTAAAGATTTTAATGTGCCGGTTTTAGACGGTCAATATAATTCCTCTCTATCGTGATAACACTCAAAAAGAAAAGATACAGCTAACTCTAAACCTCAATCAAAGGTAAAATTAGGCATCTTTTAAATTTGCACACAGGATTATGTCTTTAAAAGTACACTGTAAGCGTGTGTCAGGTATAACTAACCCATCAGATTTGCAGTTTTATAAATTCAGAGATGTGGAAATCATTCAAAATTTGAAATTACTGAGCTTTCATGACCAAAGTTTAAAAGTGCAGAGCGGTGAGTTAAGAATAACCTTAGGTTTGAAGCATAAATTACTTGAGGGGGTGGTGCCCAGCTGGTTGTTTACTTTTCCGCTGAGAAAAGATGGAGAAAATGGTGTTAAAACTCATTATTAGAGAGAGGTTCAGAGAAATAATTTTGCAACAATGATTAAATTCTGAAATCTCTGATCCAGAGGGGGAATCAAGAGTATGAAATTAGATAATGAAATTCCCTGCTGTGTATCACACGGCTTGTCTTGAATAAATTGTTTTGCCACATTCTTTGTGTTTATTTCCTTTTTCCCCTCTGTGTCATAAACCTCTATCCACTTCATTTGATATTTTCACTATTTTTTTCTCCTACAAATCATATTCTAATTGTGCCAAATGCTACCAAATTGCAGAGACTAACAGAAAGTAAGTGCCCTCACATCCTCAGACTCTAGATTTGAGCCTGTCATGGGGTTGGGGAGTGTCTGCTGAGCTTCTCAAGATTGCAGAGATGGTAAAAGCGGTTTTACACCTTCAAGATCCCAGAAAATTGGCATCAATCACATTTATCAGTTTCCTTCACTGATTTCTTTTAAGCTTTTTCAAAACCTTCCTCCTGTCCATATCCACCTATGGTATTCTAAATATAATATTAATAGACACAGATTTTACTTAAAAATATACTAACGGGAAATAATGAGACTCCATTTCTCAAAGATGTATTCTCACCCTATTTTTGGCAGAGTTTCTCCAAGAAGGTTTTCAGAAAGCCACATTGATGCATTTGTGCGAAAATAAATCCAACGGTATTTAGTTATAGTTCATTATAGTTCTGTGTCTCCTGCAGTCGTCTGTAACTCCAAAACTCACAATCTGCCCATGGCACACCAATGGATTGAAGAGGGATGTTATACAACTTTATATATTTGATATATGAATAGAGTATATACATTTAGATTTCTTTTTTAAAAGTAAAGTTGAAGTAAAATGAAAATATGATCTCGGGGGCAAGTAAATGACTTTTAAATGTTAAACACTCCTAAACTAACTTTCCCAACCAGATGAGGCGCTCAGATGATAGTCCTGGTTCCATAAACATTTCAACTTCCATTTCCCAACCTCCTGAGAAGGTTACCCTCTCCTCTATCACACCACTCAAATTTCTAGTAAACTACTACCTGCCAAACAGAGCAGCCTTTTTTACTCCCCACACCTGTTGACTGGCCGTCAGGATTTGCTCAACCTGGCCACTTCTGCGTGGAAACTATTTCACATTCAAATCTGCAGGTTACAGTACACACTCAACCGACCCTTCAGCGCACCTGGCCTCTCCTCAGCCCATCTGGCCGGAGCTCCTCACATGACTCTCTCACTGTCTTCTCAGCGTCCCATTTCAGCCCGCTTCAGTCTGTGCTTATTCCCTTCTTTACCTCCAGTTGAAATCTCACTTCTATTTCACTGTTTAAATAACTCTTTCCTCTTTAACGATTGCTCATATACACACCTGTACACACACACACATATGCACAAAAAACCTCCTTGGGCAAAAGTAGTTTATTCTCATCTTGAATTCTGCTTGTACTCATAACAATTCACAGGCTTATAATATATGCACATATGTGTGTATGTATATGTATGCATATTGTGATGTGTGTGTTGTCTGTGTAGTGTATGGATGTATATTTCATGCATGCGTCACAGTATGAAGTATCTACTTCTGCCACAAAGTTGCTAAAGGATTAGGAAGGAGTTTTAGACATCCTTGTAAAATGTACATATGAACTGCTCAATGTATTTTTCTTTTTTTTGCTCAATGTATTTTTTAAAGTAATCCCTTAAATCAGAAAAGTAGTATAGCTTATAGAATAGCATATGACTATTTCAATTAGTGATATGTGAAAGATGCTGTTTGTCTACCAATAACAGGCACCAAGTTTTCTGTACAAATAAGGAGCGGTAGCTAAAACCTTTAGCCAGAGATGTTTACCTGGATTTATTTTGTCCTGGTATCTGGATCTCTCTCTTTCTCTCACCCCTCCTCTCTCTCTTTGCATGTGTTTTGCACCCCTGTTTTGCTCAATCTAACTCTCTCTGTCTCCTCTTTCCCAGTCCATTTTGAGTTCTATGGACCATTTCCTGATTAGTCAGAACATCCCAGCCATGTCTACCATGGGATACTCATTTTCTGAGTCATGAGACTTACTCATTGTAAAGCCATAACATTTTCTCGAAATTTCTCGAAGGCAAAATTAGAGAATACTCTGGAATTATAATGTTTATGGGCCTTTGTTTCCCTCCAATTTTCCGTGAAAATGTCTGTCATTAGGTTTCACTCTTTATTAAGGGAATCATTTTTCTAGCTCCGTGGCCTACTCAGCTCCGTCCCTCTGTGCTCTAGCCAGCTGCCTGCATGGGCGTCCCAATCACTGATGTTCTCTCTGAAAACACTATTTGATCTGAACACATAGGCAAAGAAAATTCTAGTTTCCAACTGGGGAATGAAAATGCATTCACCCAATAAACAAAAAAATATACCGTGGTCCATTCTGAAGCAACATTATGAGTTATCCCCACTTTTACAGACTCTGAAGGATTTTCTTGGGTGATAATATCCTGGTTTGTCTTACTTACCAGGCAGCACTTGTCTTTCATGTAGAAACTAAACTGAGTTCCAGTCCCATGACTGCCTCCTCTTATCTCTGCCCCTGACTCTTTGCTCCACCCCAGCTGTCATCTATCGCTTAAGCAACTGGACTTAACGAGTTTTCTTGCCTATGTCTTTGTGTCTAAGCATGGTAAACCCTTTAAACTCTTTACACAATCAAACAAATAGACTCTGAGGTCTTTGGTTTTACTCTGGCAACATCTGATCCTGCATTTAATGTCATTGGGACTGTTTTTATCACCATTTGCAAAATATTTAATTAATATTTGTAATACTTTCAAAAAATATACGGTTTCATATATCAATTTCATTGTCTTTTCTTCAATATAATTACTGGCAATATGAAGTTGAAAAATTAACAGCAAATGATTATTTTACTTTTAAAGTTTGTCACTTTTTTGGTCTAGGCACCTGATTATTTTTGTTCTGTTGGTTCTTATGTCTTCATGTAGAGTTATGAAGCAAGGATTTGCTTGATATTTGTATTTATTATTGTATCGAAGACCTGGATTATTATTGTTATACATTTATTACTGTTTTATATTTCTTAGACAACTAAATTAGGTTATGTACTTTGAAATTTTCAAATTAAACCTTCAAAGTATAAAATATTGATATTTCTAATATTTCAAAACCAGGAAAAACATTTTATGTTAGCATCCATGTTACCCTTTATCCAATATTCCAAGTTTCTAATGTGTTAAAACAAATATTAAAGGTTTTGAGGGAAGTGATAATGGCATTTTCTTAAAACTTTGGCTTAATGTTTATTAATTTGCCTTGTTTCTGGAATCTGTTATTTCTTAAATTGTTAAATATAACTTATCAGAAAAATTTTAAGATAATATGTTGAAAAGTATTATGGCTCCATGATCTATAAGAATAGTGGATATTTTTAAAACAAATAACAAAGAAAGGATTTTAGCACCATGGTAGAGATTTGGGTGTTTAATAAAAGTTCTACCTGTTCCCTCTTCTACTTTGATGTTAAATGACATTGTGAAAATGGTTCTGACCAAATGGCTGTCAGCAAATGGGATGGGAGTCAACTCCAGGCAAAAGCAAAGAAGAGATCGCATGAAATCTTCTGACTATTACTTCGCTGCCATTACAATGAACAAAAAAATGTGCTGAAACTGGTAGCCCCCTCGGCAACCTGAAGAAGGGTACCTTGCTGCCCACAATAGACAGGTCAACACAAATATTTTTTAAGTTTTTGAAATTTTAACTGACAAATAATAATTATCCATATATGGGGCACAGAGAGATATTTCAATACGTGTATACAGTGCATAATGATCAAATTAGACTAACTAGGATATCTACCACCTAAAACATTTATTATTTCTTTGTGGTAAGAACATTCAAAAACCCTCTCTTCTAGTTATTTTGAAGTGTACCATATATGACTGTTACCTGCAGTCACCTGTAACTGTAATTTTGTACTTGCTCATCAATCTTTCTCCATCCTCCCACCTCCTTCCCCTTCCTAGACTCGGGGAAGCACTATTCTACTCTATAGTTGTCTAAAATCAACTGCTTTAGATTCTAGAGGAGAGAGACAAGGCAGCATTTATCTTTCTGTGCCGGCTTCTTCATCACAATAACGCGCACCAGGTTCATCCATGTGGCCTCAAATAACAAGATTTCATTTATTTTCTGTGGTTAAATAGTCTTCCTTTGGGCAAATGTACATTTGCTTTACCCATTCATCTCTCAGTCCCACGTTTTGGTTATTGTAAATAGTGCCGCTGTAATAAACCTTGGAGCACAGCATCTCTTCAATAGGATCATTTCCTTTTCTTTGGATACACACTCAGCAGTGGACTGGCGGGATTGTATGGTAGCTCCACTCTTGTTTGTTCGAGGAATCTCCATGTTGTTCTCCACATTGTTTTTCATAATGGCTATACTAATTTATATGCTCACCAACAGTGTGTGAGAGTTCCCCTTTCTCCACATTCTCACTTGCATTTGTTACTTGTTGCCTTTTGGTAATAGCCATTCTGCCTGGGGTGACATTATGTGTCATTGGTTTTGGTTTGCAGTGATTAATACAACTGACTTTTTTTTTTTTCCATTATATTTCTTCTTTTGAGAAATGTCTGGTCAGTTATTTTGCCAGAAAATAACCTTTTGTTGTATTTTCACTCATATAAATGTAGCCCATCCATCCTGATTTAAATAAGAATAATCTTAGAATAGATTAGTAGAATCTTAGAAAAGAACACAGAATAATCTGTTTTGCCCTTCATTCTTGTTAAGCATAACTTTTAAAACTATCTTAGAAGAGATTGTTAGAATCTTAGAAAAGATCATAGAATAATCTTTTTTGCCATTCAATCTCATTTAGCATAACTTCTAAATCTATCTTGAATCTATCACCTTCGTTTGATCTCTACTATGACCCTTATAGTGTAAACCACCATAATCTTTCACCCATTTCCTTCCACAGTGAATCCTCTGAACCCACCTGGACATTTCTGACCAGATACTTCAGGTTTAGTGTCATTGAAAGAATGAAAATCTGATGTTTGCTGACTCCTTGTTTAAAATCCTCAGTATGTTTCCATTTCTATTACAGTAAGGCCAAAAATGGGGGCTTCGTCTTTCTCTTGAGTCTTTTTTCTCTTAAAGTTGCACTTTTCTCGCTTGACTCTAACATTATCATCATTATTATTATTTATTCATTGAACTCAACCACATCCTTTCTGAGCCAGGGTGGTGATGTCCCTAACTGACGCTTCACTCGGGAATGCCCGATCTGGAGACCTGGGTAGCTCTAGTCCTTACACCATGTACCAAGACATGAGTCTCCAGGTTTTATTGAAAATGAGAATTCTTTCCAAGTAGTAACACTAGAAACAACACGGCTTGGCAACTGTGTAACTTGTTTTCATTGATTTGCACAGAACAACTATAAATGCAAGTATTGACTTCACCCTTTTATGCATAAGACACGAGCTTCCTTTCCAGATATCATGTCTTATTAACCCTTCCCATTCTTTCCTCCTTGGATTTCTTTACAAAGCGGAACTTACTGGATCTTGTGTCCCTCTCCTGTAACTGTATCTCTCTCTCCCCCTCTCTCTGTCTTTTTCTCATTTATGTCTTTCCATACATGGGGATCACACTGGGATGGTCCCCGGAATCAGAAGGAACCCCACGCCTTCACCACGTTCACTCACTTTGGAGTGTGTGCAATCTGGACTCTGCACACAGTCACTTATTCTCACAGCTGGAAGCGAACAAACTACGGCCTACAAACTACATCCTCTCTTTTTCTCTTTCTCTGACTCTCTTGTTCTTCTTTTATTTTTTGCTTCTTTAGTCTAAATGTCTGACTCACTTTTCTGAACCTCCAAACAATGCAAACACTTCTCCTATCTTTACTAATTTAACCTCTTTGATTGCGTCCACCAACACACTGCAGGCATGTACCGTTCCCTCTGTCTGGAATGATCTCTCCCCTGATCTTTTGCCTGGTTATGTCCTACTCACTCTTCAGATATGATCTGAAATATCCTTCATGTTGGAAAAATTTTGTATCCCATCTAGGTCTTGTCTAGCAATTATATATTTCCTCAAACTTTCCATCTGTAAAGCAAATAATAATAACTATATATACATATAATGATACGTATATTTTATAAGGAATTTCTATACTCACCATTGGGCCATAAGCTACATAAAGCCACACACTTGTTTCACGATCATTGACATTTCTCTAGTCACAAGCAAACACAGTGCCATGATGAGGACAAAAGGGTGTGCATCAAATAAATTATTGCAGTACTCACACTCAAATGCTTTGAAAATAGTATATTCGTGATAATAATACTTAGCATCATTGTGCCAATTTGTATAATCATCCTGATATTAGCTAATCTTGTTCATTGTTTTTCAAAACACATTTCCATGTCTTTTAATTTTCAGAGTTAATTGAAAAGTTTTCTACAGGATGAACATTTTCATAACTTGAAGAAAAAGGCATTATCAATTGTTTTAAAAACACTCAAAGGTTCAGGTGAAAGGCAAGCATATGGTTGACTTTCCCATACTTGCAGTTATTTATAAATTATGTAATAAATGCACAACAGAAATGTATATATTGTCCACAATATCAGAATTTCAATATTCCACATCTCATAAGTTTTAGGAAATTATACATTTTCTTACTGTGCTTTGAAGTTTCTTGCTTTAATTTCTTTTGCCTACCCAAAATATAAGGTGAAGACAGTATTAACAATAAAAGTCACAGCTAATATTTATCATTAGCAGCTAAGGCATAAGTGATTGACCTATGTTATCTTATGTAACCCTCACAACTACCCAGTGGTATAAATGGCATTTTTTTTTTTTTAGAGATGAGGAAACTATAATTGTAGCTAGGTATCCAGTTCTAAATAAAGAGCTACACTTACACACTTGAGGTATTTCCATGATGCACCACTGCTTTACTGCAATACATACAATAAAGACAACTTAAAAGTAACTTAATCTTAAAGTACAGTAATATCCTTGAAATTTGCCACGAGAGTCAGGAGAGAAATGCAACTAAGAAGAATTGTTGGTTTAATTAACATCTCTTACCCAATATCATTGAGCAGTGCAATATGTTTACAGTTACGATTAGTGAAAACTAACATTGGCTTTATTTGTCCATCACTCCTGCAGGTAATGCCCTTTTCTACCACTTAGCACATTAGGACAGCGTGAGAAGTGAGTCTTCATTCTGCCTCCGAGTTCTAGTAACTCTAGAGGTAGGAGTCCATGTTGAAAATAATAGAGTAAATAAATCACAAATTAATGTGGTGTCTCCGGGAGTGTTCTAGGAAAGAGCATGAGTTACTTTAATACATAGACCAGTAAATCCTTTTTCTTCTTTTTTTTTCTGTTCTTGATCCCTGATGTGAACCCATGAAGAAATTGTTGTGTAAAATTTCTAGACATAAATGTCTTGCATTTTTTCACAAACTATTTTTAAAATAACCTCTATTAACTTTTTTTACATTATTGAGTAGCATAGGATATTTTTTAGACTTAGTGAGAAAAAAATCCATATTCTTCAGAAACATATATTTTTCATGTTAAAAGACAAAACTGAGATTTCATTTCTTTATAAGATTTTATTATTTCACTGGCTCCTCTATTTTCTTCGTTCAGCCATTCCAGGTGAATCTATTGCAAGTTAAAGTTGAAAGTCAGCATCTTGGGGTACTGGCGTTCAGTGCTGCTAATGTTAGTATCACTTGGGAGATAGTAACTAGATGAGGGCTGAGACCCACCTCAGAACCTGTAAGTCATAACTGGATGGGGCCAGACTGTTCCTCGTTCGAAAAGTTCTCAAAGGGCTTTTCTTCCATGTACACACCATTGAAAACTCCTCATAAGAAGTGAGTAAACTGAAAAAACAAAATCTATTAAATAAAATCCCATTTATCTACGCATTCCCCATCAGACCACGTTTTTCCCAGGATACCATTTCTTGATTTTTCCATTTATATTAGAAAGAAGTCACTCTACCCTGATTATACAGCGCTTTCTCTTTTGAAAGTATTTCTGTCAGAGGTTACAATTATTTTACTTTATAATAAAAATAATAATTTACGTTAGAAATTAATGAACATGCAGCATTCTAAGAACTTTTACAATAATGACACTTTATAGCCCTGTTGCTATTCCCATTTCACAAATGAAGAATTTGGGGCATAAAGATGGTGAAATAACTTTGCTGGAAATCAGTCAGCTATTAAGCAGCATAGCCAAGATAAAGCCCCAGAACACTACACTGCTTCACTAATATTATTAAGGACAAAATAATGAGTCACAATCAGAGTCATATAGAATTTAGAAGAGCTTCTTGCAAGTGTTAGGCTATTGCTTATTTCCATGATGATTGTCATTGTTATTTACTATGGGATTGCTGTGTACTAAGCCTGGTGCTAACAACTGTACATAGTTGCACTATTGTGTATATTTTGTTTCATTTTATCCTGGCGCTAAGAAATGTACATAGTTGCACTGTATACTTTGTTTCATTTTACCCTGGTGATAAGAACTGTACAGTTTCACTGTTGTGTATACTTTATTTCATTTTACCCTAACAACATTCCTGAGAGATGAGAACACTTAACTGTTTTAAGCAACTGTGTTCCAGCCACTCAGCTAGTAAGCAGATAAGCCTGTACTCAAACCCATATTTAAGATCATTGCCTTTTCCTTATTCATTTTAGATCTGTGAAGGATTTAATATACTTTTCCTCAAACAATGGTCACTTATTACTTATTGAATTGAATTTGTTTATCTACGTTTCAAATTTAATTATGTTATTCTATTATAGTACTTGGAAACATTTTCCTTTCCTTCTTGGTTTTTTTTTTTTAATTTGTTTCTTATTTAATATCTCTTAACATGAAGTTATAAACCCAAGCCTCACTTTAGTAATTTAACAGGTTATCTCTTGGGGGAAAATGTAAGAAAGAAAATGAACAATTCAGACTTGAAACATCAATATGTTTTCACCAAATATAGAGACATATGTGGCTGGTAGGTGATTTCTAAGGTGAGCTTGCGGTTGAGTAATCTCTGCTCGTTGGTTCTGGACTGGATTTAGAGGTTGGTTATCAATATTAATGAATGGAATACACCAGAAGTAATGGGATATTACTTTGTGTAATTTTTTTTTTTGGTAAAGAAAGATTGACTTCAGTCTCAAATGCTCACTCTTTCCAACCCCCACCTCAGAGGAAGCAAGCAGCCTTGTTGAGATCCGCCCTCTGAGAAGAGAGACCTCTGTGAAGAGGAACTAAAGACGTCTCTCATCAATAACCAGTGAGAACCCAGGCCTGCCAAACACTGCAGTGGTGAGCTTGAAAGAGGGTCTTCTGAGGGCTGCACTAGTCCGGTTAATGAATTGGGGGGTTGATTACCTACCAGTTAAACCATGAGATGATTGGGGTCAATTTACTTCAACCCCATGAAAGGCCTTGGGTCTGAGAAACACAAGTGCATTACACCTAAAACTGAGAGATAATAAACATTTTTCTTTTAAGGTAATTAGTTTTCGAGTAATTTTCTGTGTGGCACTAGATGACCAACAGTTTAGATAATTGGCTGTGCGATACATGTAAAATTCACTTTGGAACCCTAGTGCAATCTTCAAATAGGTGAGGACCTAGGCAGCTAGAAGCAAAGAACAAAAAAACGCCCACCTACTTTATGGAATAATAGAAAAGACTTGATTTTTTGTATAAATATCACAGGCAGGTGACAAAAGGTTATGACCACCATGAACCCCAAAATGAAAGGCAGGAGCCAACACTGCAAATGACAGATTCCGACGCGCAGTTGGGCTTATCTCGCAAGTCTCTGTAGCGTGTTCCAGATTAAATAGCACAAAGAATTCTTTTATCTTTATCGAGATGTTTAATAGTTTCCTTTAACAATGCAAAGTACGTCAGCAGACTTTCAATAAATAATATAGAGCTATCCATCATTTCTTCCTTTAATTCATAACAGTGCAATTATTAAAAATATATCAAATTTTAAAAAGGATGTGGTTCAAAAAGCATTGTTAGGATCTTAACTAGTAGGATAATCAGAGTTTTGTTTCAGTAGATCCAAGAGTATACAGTTATTAATGGGAGACATGATGGACCTTCAAGACCATCTGTTAAGTGACGAATTTTTCCTTTAAGCAAAGAGAGAAGGCAGAGTACTGAATTAAGTTCCATTGTATACAGATCCACTAAAGATAAAATGTAATAATGCATATGAACATTCACTTAGATTGTATCTCAAGCAGGTATCTTACCTAATAAGATAAAAGGAAAACATAGTTTTAAAACATGATTCATGTTCAAATAAGTTTGAGGAAAAAATATTTTTTAGACAGGCTTATAATTGTAGGGCTCCCCTGCATTTTAAATTACTAATATGCATGACTAATTTCTAAGAGGGAGTCAACCCACAGCATTTCTTACTTTCATTTGAGCATTTCGTGAAACTAAACAATTAGTCTTGCCTAGTGTAATGTTCCATGGAGCAATAAATTGGGAACACTTTTAAGCATCACAATTCAGAGTTCATAGTCAGCTATAAGGGTGAAGATCAACTTCAGCTTCTCCCAGGGCTTCTGCAGCACTCAGCACAGTGCCTGGCGGACAGCAGGATTACCAGCAAACTACTGAGGAAGGAGTGGGTGGATACCCCAGTCAGGTAAGGCAGAAAGCACTAGCTGCATTCATATGTTGTTTTTGCCTACAATCTTCGTGCAATGAATTACTTCCTTTCATTAAAAGCCCTTTAAATTTACAACATACTTAATGAGGATTAAGCTTGTATGCATCTATTAAATATTATCTATATGCATAAAGACTATTTTTTGTCATTTAAAAACTTTCCATATGTAGAGAAACTAATAATAGTTCCACATGCCAAGAAAATGAGTAAAACGCCCATCAAATTGCTCAATGTTAAAACCAAACAGAGAGACTTTGAAGCCCAGTGAAAACCTGAATGAATCTATTTAATAAACACCAAAATATAAGAGTAAATTTTAAGGAGTAAAGTGCTCAAAGGTTGCATACCTTTTATTCATGTTTGAATGATGGTGAGTTTAATTTTTTTATGTTTTATATAATGATTTCAGTGTCAAGAGATTATGTGAAAACATTTTCAGCTATGGTTAGGATGTAGCGAAAGGAGAAGATCAGCCCTTCCTTTTAAATAATATTAAAACAACAACAAAAAAAGCTGAATAATGTCCAAAATCCAAACTTTGAAATGCTCATCAAACAACTGAAGTCCCAGAACCACACGCACAGCTGAAGTCAAATGAAGGAAAGGCAGGTCCACCCAGAGAGAGCTGGAACGTGGGCTGAGTTCCCGTCCTGAGCAGATTGTAAGAGGAAAATGGGACCAGCACACAAAGTGAAAGGAAGACCCAGCTAACGTTTCTTTTTTTTTCAATTTATAATTTTCGTTTTAAAATATTGAGGAAGGGCACACGTGTTCCCGTTTCCTGGATGAACTGTGTAAGGCTGAAGTCAGGACTTTTCGTGCCCATTGCCAGAATAGTGTACATCGTACCTGAAAGGTAAGTTTTTACCCCTCATCGTCCTCTTACCCGCCCCCCTCTGAGTTCCCCACATCCTTTACACCACTTTGTGACCACATGCACCCATCATTCATCTCCCACTCAGTGACAAGAAAAGACGGTTCGACTTTTTTTTCCATTACACTTCACTTAGAATAGTGGTGTCCAGTTCCATCTATGTTGTTGCAAATTGTATTGTTAATTTTTATGGCTGAATAGTATACACACACAAATAGTGTACGCACACATCAAGTTTTCCTATCTACACATGGATTGATAGATATTTAGGTTGGTTCCACATCTTGGCAACTGTGAATTATACTGCAATAAACACGTGAGTACAGCTGTCTTTTTGATAATAATGAGTTATTTTTCTTTGGGTTAGATACCCAGTAGTGAGATAGCTGGTTAGTATAGTCGGTCTGCTTTTCATTCTTTGAGGAATCTCCACACTGTTGTACATATTCATTTGTGGTTCTACCAACAGTGTATCGGTCTTTCTCTCTGTGCTCTGTGAAATCTGTTTTTGGCTTATTAATATTGGCCATTCCAACAGGGATAACGTGTTATCTCATGGATATTGTGACTTATTTTCATTTCTCTGATGATTAGTGATGTTGAGCATTTTTTCATATGTCCATTGGACATTTCTCTAACTCCCTTGGAAAACACCCTTTCTATGTATTTTTAGTAGAGTTATTTTTTCTTATGTATTTGTTTAGTTTCTTTTTTTCTTTATGGATTCTGATGTTAGAACTTTGTCTGATATAGTTTGGGCATATTTTCTCTCATTCTGTAAGTTGTATATTTACTCTGTTGATCATTTCCTTTGCTGTACAGAAACTTTTTATTATAATTTAATTTACTTTTAGTGTTGCTGTATGTGCCTTTGGGGTCTTAGTCATACATTCTTCAGCTACACAGATGTCTAGAAGAAGAGTGTTTGCTACAGTTTCTTGGAGAATTTTTATAGTTTCAGGTCTTCCATGTATGTCTTTCATTCATCTTCAGTTAATTTTTATGTATGGTATGAGGTGGGGATTCTGCTTCATTCTCTTGCACGTGGCTGCCCACTTTTGCCAGCACTGTTATTGAATGGTGCGTTCTTTACCAAGCGTATGTTGTTGTCTGCTTTGTGGAAGATCAGCTGGTTGTATCTATACGGTTTTATTTCAGAGTTCTCTACCTTTATGCCAGTACCAGCTACCCATCCACCTAACATTTTCAATGAAATGCTAAAGGTTGAGTGTGGGTCAGGATGTCTGTGGAAGTCTGAAAAGTATAAGAAAAGTTTGTACTCACTTGCAGGTTCATTGGTATGGACAATTACAGATGCTCATGGAGTGGAAACATGATCTATTTAGGCAATCTTTTCTAATTCCTTGAGCCTCCAAATTCAGGCACCTCTTATGATCTGACTTAATCCAAATTCCTAGTTCCAACCACATCTTTTCTTGAGGAGCTTTTCCTTAGCTACAATTAAGGTCTTCCTTCATCTTTCCATCAGCATTTCAACCTCAAGGTCACTTCAGAAGTCTGTTTGTTTGTGTTACAGCATATGGGATCAAAACAAAGGCATTTAAGAGTGAGGTGTCATGTTTGCTGCTAATATCAACATAATCTGATAGCTTCTTTAAGATCCTTTGAAGCTGGTATCTGTACAGCCTCCATTCCAAGTTCAAGGTACAAAAATTACCATAAAGCCTGGCAAACCCAATGCTGACGGCTCCACTCACAAGTGTGAAATATTTTTATTACCTCCATAAATTTTTTTGGAGGTTGGTGGTCATAGGTGACTGTTATCCAGGAAACTAAACAAACTCTATTCTCTCCTGGAATTTTTGAATTCCTTTCTCTTTTTTCTTCTTTTAGGAAAACTGGTACACTAGTATCAATGAGTTTAGAATGTTTCAAAAGAGAGAGAGAATAACATTAGGCTACTTCTGAAAGATGTAATTCAATGACTTCTAACCAATCTTTGCACCATCCTCTATCCCCTATATTAGAGCCAGTCAAAGTCAGTGAACCGAGTAGTCACATAATATCCAGACTTCTGTGTGGCCTACGTAGATACATACTGTATCCATATGCCTACATGTGTATCTGTATCTATACCTACCCGTAGTATCATCTATGTATCTAGACCGTTGTCCGTCTGTATCCTCAGGGGATTGCTTCCAGCACTACCCATACATACCCACAGATCTCAGTAGCACTAACTTCCCTTAAGCGCTACCCAAATCCAGGCACACTCAAGTCCCATAGTCAGCCCTGAAGAGCCCATGCAAGTAAAATTTTGCCATCTATACCTAGTTTTTCTAGCTCAAGAATATTATGTTTTCTATATCATTTGGTTGCAAATTTAGAACTTGCTGACAGGGACAGCAGACTGTATTTATTAAAATAAATTATGTATAAGTGAACCTATATAGTTCAATCCGTGTTGATGAAGAGTCAACTGTGTATCTCCTTGGACTCTTCATTTGGATTTCTTTGCTCACTTCTTTCTGTGTAAGTGAGTGCCCACATTCAATTTACTGATCCAGAAGATCCACTAAAGTTACATTCTCTGACTTGCTACCCCAGCAGCCAGGCACAGGACTCTGCATTATCTCTCTTATTTGACTGACTTATAGATGCTGCTTTGTTCTAACTAATCTGTGGAATTAATGATTCAAAACCTCCCTCTTTATTAAAGTCTTAAAAATCAGCTCATATTACTACTTGGATGTTGAAAAAATAAAAAATTTACATGTTTCTATTAAATTTTGAAGACCTCATTCATTGGTTAGCATTTTAAAAATATCTGAATGTTCATTCGGAAGAAAAGCTTCATCCTGTGTAGATGTTCAGTGTCCGCTGATGTTTAGTAAAAATGTTTCGGCTCTCAGATGTTCTTCCCTCCTTTTTGATTGTCTTGCTAAGATAGTGCTTATTGATGCGGGGAGTGGAGAATGCCCAGAAACTGCTTTGGAAGATCTCATGGTGGTAGAGGAAATAAACAGATTAACTGGGTCATTGATTAGAGCTGTCTTCAGATTTCTACATTGTGACATTTCTACAATGTGACATTCCAGGATTCCTATGTGCTGCTGACATCTGCTAGTAGCTGCTGCTGATTCGGTATCAAATGTAAATGTCTTGGCTTAGAAAGAATGTAAGAGTGATCGTGGGCTCATCTGACTTCACCTCAGCTTCCCCTATTGCTCTCATCACTTATAAAATCTGGGGCAGCAGGTGGTGATTCTCAGCACTTCATGACAAAAAGCCTCTGACCTCCTACAAAGCCTAAATCATAAAACGGATCACGGGCTCATCTGGCTTCACCTGAGCTTCCATGAGTGCTCTCATCACTTATAAAATCGGGGAGGCAGGTGGTTATTCTTAACACTTCCTGCAAAAATCTCTGACCCCGTTTGAAGCCTACATCAGCCTCTTGAAAAATTGTGTGTTCTGTCTAACTTATTCTGGAACAGAAGATGGCTGAGGAAAGCTGCATTTAAAACCTTTTCCCCTAATCTAGTGTATGGCCAAGTAAACATGGCTGATTGCCCAGTAAACTTGGAAGAGGAACATAATCAGCGTTTCCTGGACTCTAAGCAAGAGCTTTCTGAAGATGTTATTCCTTCGATGTGTTTAACATACCTCACGGAGACACATGGCCCTTATCTTCTTATGTACCTCCAAATTCAATGTCAAGTCTTAATTATTGACTCCAGCATCATCTTTGTATTCTCTCTACAACTTTCCTATGCCATGCCTCCTCCTCTGTTTCCAAGGGAATGAAATCCATCTAAAAGCACAGGGCATGTGCTCTGAAATGCAAATGAGAAAAGAATATTACCCGCTCATGTACAAGATGGCAAATTTCTGGGAATTTAAGTATGTCTATCGGTACTGGCTCCTGTAACTAAACAATTGTACGTGTTGCATTTTTACTTCTGATTTCAAAATTAAAGAAACAAATAGTATGTATATAATTATATTAGTTGTATGAAATATGTTCCTAAGATATAACTTTGACAAAGATATAATAAATAAGTATGTTAATCAAAACAATGGTGGCAATACTCTCAGTAGCACTGCCTACCTCTAAGGGCCATTTTATGAAATTCCTTTTCTCTTTTTGATAAGCCATGAGAATACGTGTTTTGCACAGAAAGGAATGACCCTGGGGTTTTACTACAACTCGTATCACTTGGTTTCCATGTCTATCCGGGTATGTAAATTGGTGATTTATTTTCAAAACTTTACCATTTAGATATGATAGAATAAAAACATGTCTACATATAAGATTCTTGTAGCAGATATTGAAGTTAAGTAATTAGGTTACATAACAGCATTGATAAAGTTTCATGGAAGCAAATTTATTAGTGCTGTCCTTTAAGGAAGGGTTACATTAAGATTAATTCACGATTTGTTTTAATTCTATAGTTGCATAATTGAATTTTATGTTTTGGTTTGCAAAAATTATAACAATAAAAAAGCAACAAGCCTAAGATTCTCTGCAGAGAAACTATATGAGATAGCAATATGAAACTATGTATAAAACTTTATTGGTCACCCTATAATTGCCTGAATCCCCACGGCTATAGTCAATTAAGCTTCCCTTCCACAGAGAAACCTATAGCAATAAGAGAACAGTTTATTCCTCCTCCTGCTATGATTTTGTTAATATCTCCAAATAATAATAAATGGGCCCAGTCAATGCATCTGAAGGATGCTAAATCTGTCCAGGAGAAATTCTTACCATTTTTCACTTTGAGCCAATCAAATACTTGAGATCTAACAAGTGATAATAGGTGGAAATGAATTTCTTCATGAAATAAAAAAGAACTGGTTGTGAATCTTTCTTAAAACATGGATTAGTTAAACTGCAGCTGTTTTCAAGAAGTGAACATGTGGCTAAATGTCAGAGTAAGATACTTTTTTCTCCTTGACCAATTAGAAATAATAACATGTCAACAATGATACTACTGGTGTGGGAAATAGTGGCTGTTTTTAAACCTTCTAATATAGAAATATAAAAACATGTAATTAATTTCAAAACTTGGTTAATTTAACACAAACATCTAACTGTTGTATTTTGCTTTCATAGTGGGCTGCATGAGGTTGATATGAAGACAATAACAACAGCCTATGTAACAAAACATGACAAAACATCAGAATGTCTTATTTCTCATTGGTATGAGTCTTTTTCAGTGTGGGTGCATGTTTTTGGTACACAATCACATGTATATTTTTAAGGGTATAATTATATCTTTCTTGGGAGGTTCACCAATAGAAGATATCTTGTCAATGTTTTGCTTTTCCATTCCTCCAAAAGTTAAAAAGTTAAGAGTCACTGATTCAATAAAACTTACACAAACAAATACTCAGTATTAAAAAGTATGAAACCGAGACTGTAGTCTGGAATAACTTCTATCATCAATCATTTACCTGGAACTTACTATGTTCTCTAATTGATTTACAGCTTTATTTATTGCATTATAACTTGATTTGACTTATAATAGAAATTTGTGTGTGTTTATGAAGTTTACTTTAATTCTTTATTGAATTTGCTTTTTTTTTTTTTTTTTGCAGTTTTTGACCAGTGCTGGGTTTGAACCCACCACCTCCGGCATATGGGGCCGGCACTCTACTCCTTTGAGCCACATGCACCGCCCCAATTCTTTACTAAATTTAATCAGGTAAGTCTTCAAAATAAAAAATTGAATGGATTAAATAATTTACAATTAAATGAATATTTTCTCCATATGCACCACATGCTTTGGAAAAATATTCATTCATTCTTTCAACAAATATTCATTGAGCTTTACAATATGCCAGACATTGTTCTTAGAAGCAAGAATATATGAATAAACAAAACATTCTAAATTTAGGCTCCCATGGTGCCTAATCATCATAAGGTTATATGTATTGAATGCGTGAGGAGAACTCTCTACTGTAGTAAATTTACAGTCTATGAGTAAGCAGACAATAAACTAATCAACACACAATCTGCAGGGTAAATGCAGGTTGTAATAATCTGAATAAACAGTGATGTGATTTAGACTAATGGATGTAAAATCACCATAGGAAAAGGGATACCTCTTTGAAACCATTAGTTGGTGGTGTAACACATTTTTATGTCTGCCTGGAACAGTCCGATCTTATAGTCATTATCCTGACAACATTCTGAGCAGAGTTTGTCCCACTGAAATAATCAGAATGAGAAGGTGGATGAGAAGTCTGGTTGGAAACACTAAATAGGTTAGGTAAGAAATATAGTTTTGACTAGCTATAGAGTGATAGGAACTGAATCCAGAAATGTGGATAGATTTGATAAAAATGCACTAAAAACTTAAAATACTATTAAGTAGTATTGAAGATTTAGAAGTTCAAACAAGAGAATGATACAACACTTCCTCCTTCAGGGGCTCTGGCCGATTAGAAAGGGGTAGATGTATAAACACATGTATATAATTTAGGGTTACAGGAATCCCAGTGTAATTGTCAATGGGTCAATTGACCAAAAAGGATACATCCATTCCAGCTATGTAGGAGAACAAAAGTTTCACAGAGTCATGGGTCCTGGATAGATTTGGAAGTGAGTAATACTCATGTGGCAAATAAACTCTACTCTCTGTAGGTTTAAGAGTTTTTAACATTAGTGTATGAAAATTTTAATTTCCTCTCATCATTGCTTACATTTTTTCTTGTGGGAAAAAACCTTTCATAGTACCACCCGTTCTCCTTCCTTTGAACTCCATTTCACCTGAGAATGTCACCTATTTTGCAATGAAAATAACATAAGGCTCCTATGCTAATCTGAACACATTTTATGCATATCACACTGAAGAAAATCTAACCTACATAAATACTATTATGTTCACTTTCAGTCAGCTTGAGCTTTATTATTTGTTTTTACTAACCCCCAGAACTTTCTTCATGAGCATTAATAAAAAATCTCCCAAATAAAATATATACATTTTTTATTATAGCTACTTCAGTGTTTTCAAGAAAGTTTGTGAACACAACCTATTGAATACAATTATGTTAGCAGCTTATATTTTTGTTTGGGGTCTATTTAAGAAAATTAACATAAAATCATCTGCTTCTTTTCAAGCCAATAGCAGGAAGAAAAATTGTCATACAAATGTCACCCACAAACTTCATACCTGTTCAACTTTTAAATTTGTCCCTAATTTAAATGAAATTATTTATTCAGGTAGTTTCATGTTAATTATTTTCCAACTGTGCTTTTTAACCAACAGACAGGAAAAAAATAGACTACTAATTGAAAAAGTCCTCAAATTCTCCTGCTCAATAAATTCCAGCAGATTCCTATTCCTCTCTCACACAGGTTTTTGAAACTGCTTCTGCTTTTGGTTAATATTCATGAACAATATGTGTTTGTTTTGTATTCTCTTTATAATAGAGGAGGGACTTGTTAGTAATTATTATTTCTTTTAGCTTAGCAATAAACTGGAAAAATCTCATTTGACATTTGATCATAGCTGAATTAGTGTTACCAGAGATATAATAATAAAGAATTTCATAGTGTTGATGAGCAGGTCATGGGGCACTCTCAAAAAATCAGAAAACATACAAGGGAAAATCCATTCAATTAACATTCAATTCATTGCATTTAAAAAAAAATCACAAGGGGACACAAAAAACTTGAAAAGAGGAAAAAGTAAAGGCATGAAACACAAAGGATTAATATCATCACTATACTCATAAGTTTGGTGCTGTGCGTTCATCTATATCAAGATTTTAAAGGTACATATAAGATTTATGTATTTTATTATACGTATATGATACATAAAAATCAATAATTTTAAACTCTAGCTAATGGCATTGGTAATAAGGTATTTAAAAGAAAGTGCACTGATCTTGCAATGTATTTTAGATTTAATTTAAAAATAAAGTAGAATAATATCTGGGAAAAGTGAAGGATAGATGGACTGGTTAAACAGCGAGTTTTAAATGACTGAACTCTAAGATGAAGTTGTTGAATAATATTTTTCAGAAGAGGTAATAAAGAAGCTCTTAAATGGCAAAACCATCTATAAGTTCAAAGAAGAAAATAAATCTTTTTTGAATGTAGTGATATTCTGCAGCAATTACATCAATTTTTGGTTGGGGAACCCCCCCCCCCCGGTACACTAGAGTTCCCAGTAAGACCAATGGAAAATTATTAGGAAAGTTATAGAGAATAATAGACAAAGACAAAGAGATAAATTTTTAAAAGCACCAGGGATTGGGGAGGCAGCACTCCCTTCCTGGGAAGGCTGTCAGGGTACACTGGAGTATCAGGCTAGCTCTGTATCTACTTCACACATCAGTGTTATAATCACAAATCTCATGAAGGCAAGGCAAGCAGTCCCATCATGGTTCTTGCTGAGCTTGCCTTTTTATTAACTCGATTAATTCTTCAATTAACTATGTTAATTGTATGGTCTTGCCATTTTTTATTGTTTTCGTGTATTTATTATTGAAAAGGTAAATAGGAGCTCCACATCAGGGAAAATCCCTAGCCTACCCACAGGCACACATCACAGATGGGATGTTTTAATACTCTGAAAGCCTTGTGTCCAGACAGACAGACTCCTCTGGCCAAATTAAAGTCACAGAAGAAAAGAGATATTTGATCTCCTTATCTGCTCCTTCCTGAGTAATCCTCGCTATGTTCAGCAAGGTTTAAAGATTCTATAATCTATGCCGGAGGTGGCAGGTTCAAACCCAGCCCTGGCCAAAAATTGCAAAAAAAAAAAAAAAAAGAAAAAGAAAAATATATATATAAAGATTCCATAATCTTAACTCTCCAAAAAGCACTCTTCCGGAGAACATAGCCCCATCCTGGCAGAGAAGGGCTATAGGCCTGCAGCCTGTGGCCCCTCGACAGCTGGAGGGCAGGGGGGCTAGTCAACAAGCCAGGCTTCAGAATATTAAAGTGACAAGGTCTCACGCTTTGTGCTCCAAGCCAGGAAATTTCTTCCAAATCAATATCTCCTCTTACTGTCTCCCTTTGTCCATTCTCTGCAATCCTATCCCTAATTTAATTTCTAATCTACTTACAACTAATAATTGAATATTGGTTTCAAGCTTATAAAATCATTACTAGTAATGCCAGCCCATCAAGACATGACTCTTCTCGTAAGTATTCCCACACACACTCTTCATGTTGGACATTAGGCAATAGAATTAATTATGTTTGATATTCAGAGGGTTGCACCACCCAAAATAAGAAAAAAAAAATCCTATAATAAATTCTCTCCCTGGCTCTACAACTTCTGAACAACTTATCACATTTAAAATTGGTTGAAGAAACAGTATTTTAAATTTTTTGCCTCACAACTTTAATCAGCCCAAGAACAATATCCTCCTGTATGTAAACATGATGCATCAAAGCCATAATAACACTAGGAAGCTCACAGTGGACATATTCACGGGAAAGAGAAGTTATCTGCTTTTTGTTTTCTGATCTCGGAGTTGACGTAGGATCCCCTAAAATATTTTTTATTATGTTTGAATTTATTGATTATTTTAAATGATTGAAAAGATAAGAGTGGGATACAATGTCTTAAGGAGACGTGGCTGGAATTTGCAATACATTAATAATAGGAAGGAAATGAGATATTCAGTTATGATAATTCAATAATGAATGCAAATGTTCTCAACTAATGTACTTAATTCAAATATTCTGATTTAATTCTTAACAATGTAATCTAAACAGGTGAGGACTCAGAGATCATATATATATATGTATAAGATATATATAATATGTGTGTGTGTATCTGTGCACATATATCCATGTTTGTGTGGGCATATAAGTTTATAGAGCTATAAATCTAAGACCTTCTATATCTCTTTGCCAAGAGGTCCATTTTCCATTGTGAATTTCCTAACCTGCACACTATAGAACCCTATATAAAATGTGAATCCTCCTATTCATATTTTACATATCTCCTCTATTAGTAACAATGTTTTTTAAGTCTTCCCAACTCTATTTTATTTAAAACTTCTATAATTTTTCTAGTATTAAGGGATTTATTTTCACAAAATGATTATGGTGCTTGGGACATTCAGCTTCCTTAGGAGCAAAGTCAACTGGAATTTTTCTATTTACTCACAAGCACAATAATTACTTTACAAAATATCATGGTTATAATCATCAAAATATCTCTGTGTCATTTAGTACTTCTCTTAGCAAAAGACTCATTAGCAATCACAGAACTCAATAATGCTAATATTCCCAAGATGAATGATACAAAAGATGCATTATCTTTAATCCACACTGGAGTCACTGAACTGAATCATTTTATATGATTACAATTATCTTTCAATCAATGTACTCAGATAAATTTAAGTAGATCTTAAGTGGTCTGTTGACCTAAAGGGCACCATTAGTCTCTGGCTTGATAATGTAATATATTAACTCCTAGGATTAATGCAGTCTTTACTATTGCAAAATTTTCTCTGTTTTTTTTTTAATCAAATAGTTATGTGGGTGCAATCAGAATATCGAAAAAAATTTGTAAGCTTTCTTTCTTCTTGGATACCCTTTCCTTATTTATACATATTCGCTTCCCTAATTATAATGAAGAACTGAAAGACTTTAATCTGTATAAGTCTATTTTCTGTATAACTGCAATTAAGAATTTTAAGCAGTATTCTTTTACCAGTTTTGATGAAACTCTTTCTAATATATCACATTCATTGGGTTATTTGAAAGGTCACAGTCAATTTAAAGTATATCTTCAGATTAAATATAACATGTGTACCTAAGGAAGCCTATCTTTTAATTTTCTCATGTAATTTTAATTTTTTTTATTTTTAATCTTCATTTTTACAGCTAACAGGATGGCGAAGTACTAGCAAGTAATTGTACAGACTAGCATACTTCTGAAACATAACCTTAGATCATTACTATTATAATCAAAGGATAATCTAGATTTAATCAAATTTCACGAATTTAAATTCCTGGACACTAATTCAAATTGTTGTGCAGTCCATCTAACTAATTACTGCTCAAAGGAAAAAGCAGAGAGAGAGACAATTTACTGTGCAATGACAGAGCTGATCCACGCAATCTATAAAATAAACAATTTATTATTTATTCACAATGAAAATAAAATATTTTATATAACATGTCCCTGATACACTTAAAAAAATACCTGAAATTTAAATGTTTAAATTGATGAACTAAGCACTAACTATACATTCCACAATACTCATTTAATTTTTCTCTTAAGAAATGCCTTAATTTTTCTGAAAATATCTGAGCTGTTTAGGGAATAATTTTTCTTGAGTTTTAGTGTGTAAACAAGACCAATATGTAAAGAAAATAACAATTACAAAGCTTAAAAGTATTTGATGTGCTGGCAGAGTACATTGGCTGAGCAGAAACCTCCACCAATCACACATGAACATCAACTGTTACAATTATCCAGGCAAGCATCTACTGAAGAACCAAAAAATCAAGGGAGTGATCTTGCTACCTGGTTTTAACATTATACTGAGGAAAGAGGCAGAGGTGCTGAACAGGACAAAGAAGACAATTTTATATTGCTTAGACCAACTCTATCCCATCCCCTGGAAAGGCTGTGCCAGCATCCCAGGTGGAGAGAGAACTGTGTGCCTGGGAAGAGAGTGAGGTGACTGTGGGACTATGCATGAAACCCAGGGATGCTCTGGCACAAAAGAACACAGCAAGGAGCAGAATTCCCTAAGTGCTCATGGAGGGAGTATTTAAACCAAGCAGGCCAGAGAGAAATCCTCTGCTCTGAAACCTGAATTCTGGGCTAGCCCCACCATCAACTGGCAAAAAAGAGCCTGAAAGTTGAAGTCAGTTGCTAAGGCTATTGGGGCACAAAGGCTGCAGTCCAAGGGCAATTCTTGAAGTTGTGCTGGCTCAGAGCGGGGGGACTTGGGGTGAACATGACCCAGTGAAACACCAGCAGTGGAGGTCAAGCCAGAGCCTTTCAATTATAGGCAGTACAGCTGAAGGAGTCTCTTTGGGGAAAGAAAAGGGGGAAGTTGAGAGGACTTTGTTATGCAACTTGTATATCACTTCAACCATAATTAAAGTACCAAGGAGATACCAAAAATCCTGTTTTTAGGCATTAGTTAATGGGAGGCATTTCTGGACCACCATTGGCCAGAAAGAAGCATTTGACCTAAAGGAAGGACCCAGTCCTGGCAGAATTGACCACCTGCTGGGTTTCAAATGAAAGTAACAGGTAAGCAGGCAAAAGCCACCATAGGCCATCCATGAGTGAAGCTGGCCTGGCCTCAGGTAATATCTGGCACAGCAGCCATGAGAGAGTGCCCATAACACTCTGTCCCTGAATCCAGAGGCCCAGCACAGAGAGTGAGGGTAATCCAGGGAACTCTCCCATGTTTTACCTAAGTCCACCCAGGCAGTACCATCAGGAATATAAAAAAGGCATAGTAATGCTGGGCTTGGGACACTTTCAGCACTGACATGCCTGAGGTGACCAAAGACAGACATCACAACACTCAATTCCTTTTGAATACTTGGAAACCTTTCTCAAGAAGGATGGATGGGTTCAAAAAAGGTAAGATTGTGAAAATTCAAATGAATACTTAACTCTAGAATGATCAGACATGACAAACATCCCCAAGCAAAAAGGCAAATCTAAAAAATAACTATAACAACTTTTTTTTTTTTTTTTTTTTTGAGACAGAGCCTCAACCTGTCACCCTGGGTAGAGTGCCATAGCATCACAGCTCACAGCAACCTTCAATTTCCTGGGCTTAAGTGAGTCTCCTGCCTCTGCCTCCCAAGTAGCTGGGACTACAGGTGCCCACCACAATGCCTGGCCTTTTTTTGGTGGCAGCCGTCATTGTTTGGCGGCCCTGGGCTGGATTTGAACCCGCCAGCTCTGGTGTATGTGGCTGGCACCTCAGCTGCTTGAGCCATAGGTGCCGAGCCACTATAACAACTTTTTAAAAGACAGTGGATGGAAACAATGAAAAGTTAAAAAGCAGGGGTGGAGGATGTTGGGGGGGGTAGGAGGGAGATGGAGTAAAAGGGCAGAATTTGTTAGATTTTTCTTTTTTTTTTAAATCTCCTTTTTTAGTTAGTTTTTTTCTTTTCATTTCAAATGAACAAGAAGGCATAGATGCTTTTGATTACGTGAATTGCTTTTATAATGCTTGGGTCATGTATACACATTTGCCTCTCACTCAAACAGCTTTCTTTTTCCTTTTAGATAGGTTTTCACAGCTCCTCTTTCCACACTTCCTGCTTTATTTCAACTGAATATTATTTCCTCTGAGCTCATTGGTTAGTTCCAGTTTAGTAGAGTAAATATGCGTTTGTTTTTCATTCTTTAGAAACTTCATTTACCATAACAGTCTCCAGTTTCATCCAAAGTATTGCAAAGGCATTGAGTCATCCTTTGTCATGTCTAATAGGGTTTCACATTGTACAAACACCACACTTTGTTAATTTGTTCATGATTGATGGGCACTTGGGTTGATTCCTCATCTCGGCAATAGTCATTTAAGTTGCAATAAACATTACAGTGAAGATGTCTTTTGGAAACAATGATTTATTTTCCTGTGGTAGATACCAGTAGTCATAGTAGTCATATTGTCGGATAAAATGATAGGTCCACTTTTGGATTTTGAAGAATGTTCCTTTCTCTCTGCATCCACACCAGCACCTATTATTTTTGGACTTTTTAGTAAAAGTTATTCTAATGGATAAGGTGACATCTTACTGTGGTTTTAATTTACGTTTTCCTGATAATTAGTGATATAAAGTATTTTTCATATTTTTATTGTCCGTTTGTCTATCTTCTTTTGAAAAGCTGATAGTCATGTCTTTTGCCCACTTTTTAATGGGATTGTGTGCTTTTTCTTGTTGATGTGAATTCCTTTTAGAATATGGATATTAGCATTTTCTCAGATACAGAGCGTGTGTATATTTCCTTCCACTCTGTAGGTTACATGTTCACTCTGTTAATTATTTCCTTAGCTGTGCAAAAGATTTTTGTTTAACAAAACCTCACTTATTAATTTCTCTTACCACCTACCCAATACCAAAGACAACAAAGACAATTATAGACCAATATCTCTGACAAACTTATATGCAAAAGTTCTCAACAAAATATTAGCAAATAGAATGCAATGACACATTACAAAGCTTATTCATGGTGATCAAGGAGAGTTCATTCCAGGGATGCAAGGATGGTTCAGTACACACAAATCAATCAATGTGGTACATCACAGCAACAGAATGAAGACAAAAACTATGATCATTTCAATTGATGCTGAAAACATCTGATAAAATTCAACATTTTTTCATCATAAAAATTCTTTGTCAACTGGCTATGAAAAAATTTAACTCAACATTATAAAAGCCACATATGACAGACCCACAACTAGTACCATACTGAATGGGGAGTGGGGGAAAAATGAAAGTCTTTCTTTTAAAGTCTGGAACAAGACAAGTACACCCACGTTCACCATTGTTATTCAACATAGTATTGTACATTTTAACCAAAGCAATCAGATAACAAAAAGAAATAAAGGGCATCCAAACTGGAAAGGAAGAAGTCGAATTATCTCTGTGTGTACATAATGCAATCTTATATCTAGAGAAATCTAAGAATCTATAAAAACTATTAAAACTGATAAATAAATTCTATAAATATACATGACACAAAACCAAAGTATTCATATTTGATATGAATTGATATTCATATTTGATATTTTGACACAAAAATCAGTCCTATTCATATTTGCCGATAGTAAGCAATCTGAAAATAAAACCAAGAATGTAATCCCATTTACATTAGCTATAAATTAAATTAAAAACCTGGCAATAAAGTTAATAGAAGATGTGACAGATGTCTATAATGAAAACTAGAAAATCTTTATAAAAGGAATTGAAGAGAACACACAGACACAAACATGGAACGGCATTTTATGCTTTAGGATTGGGATAATCAATATTGTTAACATGTTCACACTACACAAAGCACTTTACATATTCAATGCAATCCCCACCAAAATATCAATGACATTCTTCACAGAAATAGAAAACAATAAGTTTTAAATTTATATGGATATAAAAAATACCTAGAATAGCCAAAACCATTCGGAGCAAAAAGAATAAATCTGGAGAAATCACATTAACCAATTTAAAATTATACTACAGAGCTGTAATAACCAACCCAGTACAGTGTTAGCATAAAAATAGACATGCAGACCAAAGGAACCAGAGGGCTCATAAATAAATCCATACATTTTTAGTGAACTTATCTTTGAAAAAGTTCCAAAGAACATAAGATGGGAAAATGATAGCTTCTTCAAAATACAATAATGGGAACATTGACTATCTATATGTAGAAAATGAAACTAGACCCTTATAACTTATATATAAAAATCAAATGGGAATGAATCAAACTTTATGAGGAAGGCCTCCCTGGCAATTGCACCAACACCAAAAATAAATAATTGGGATTTGATCAAGCTAAAAAGCTTTTGCACAGCTAAGGGTACCACAAATAGAGCAAAAAGTCTTCAGGATGGGAGAAGATTTTTGCATGTTATGCATCCAACCAAGGCCTGATAACTAGAATCTACAGAAAACTCAAATTAAACAATAAGAAAAGTATAAACAACCCCCTCATTAGTGGACAAGAGACTTGAACAGAATCTTCTCCGAGAATGATAGACAGATGGCCAACAAACACATGAAATAATGCTTATCATATTTAATCCTCAGTGAAATGCAAATCCAAACCACTCCAAGATATCACCTAACCCTGGTAAGATTATCCCACATCACAAAGTCCCAAAACACTAAATGCTGCATGCTGGCATGGATGTGGAGAGAAGGGAACACTTCTACACTGCTGGTTGGATTGCAAACTAATACAGCCTTTTTTGAAGAGAAGTATGGATAATGCTCACAGATCTAAAAGTAGACCTTCCATTTGATCCCACAATCCCTTTACTACCCAGAAGAAAAAAATCATTTTACCACAAAGGCATTTGCACTAGAATGTTTATTGCAGCTCAATTCATAATTGCCACGTCATGGAAGCAACTTAAGTGCCCATCAACCCATGAAGTGTTCTTCAGCCATTAAAAAAGGCTTTACAGCTTTTACATTTACCTGGATGGAGTTGAAATACATCCTTTTTAGTAAACTATTGCAAGAATGGAAAAATAAATATCCAATGTACTCCATACTAATATGAAACTGAGAAAGCAGAGGTGAAAGTGTAATAACCAAGCCCCCTAACCCTGTTACTAATTCCGTAAGCCATAGAATTAAAGAATATAACAAACCCTTCCCCCCTCAAAGGGGAAGTGTTTGGTGCTTTAGCCCCAGCCCCCACAAGGGGGGAGGAGCTATATTCTGTGAAAGGAGATAAGTTTAGGGAAGGAAGAGAGGGTTATGTTAAAACCTCTGGTGCAATACCCCCCGATGGAAAGTCCCGAGTTCCTTGGAAACTTACCCAACTCTTATGACCGTACTTTGCACCCCTGGACTAGGTATGAACCATGTACTTGTGACCCATGAAGTAATGAACTTATGATGTATCTTGTGATTTATGAACAAATATGTACCCCCCACCCTGCGACCCTGCTTTAACTGCTGTGATTGGCTTCTGTACTGCGCCAGCTGCCCCGCTGACCATGCAAGAAAAATAGTGTAAAAGAATTGCCTGCCTGGCATTCGGGGCCCTCAGCTGGACTTAAGGACCAAACTCGAGTTTGAATAAAAGCTCTTTTGCTTGGCTCCCTGGTGGTCTTTGGGGATTGGTCTGGGCACAACAAAACCAACAAATAAAAAGTTACGTGCTAATGTGAGCAATAAACCACAGTACAGTCTAATAGAGGGACATGGGAGGCGGTGGGAGGAGGGGACAATTGTCAGAAGGCAGAAGTCCATGAGGTGGGGTCTCACCTAAGGTGCACATGGGGAGGGTGTATGACACGCCCTCTAGGGTGAAGGGCTTTTTATAATTGGTACTTTACCCTGGAAGTGAGCACAATATAACCTAAAAATTTGTACCCTCATACTACGTTGAAAGAAAAAAAGAAAATGTTTAAAGAAAACAAAAATTTTTCTTGCTACACTGTACTTCATAAATAATATTCAGTGCTATCTAACAATTCCAGTCTAATTAAAATCTCTAGTTATTTCGAGACAAAGCATCCATTCACTTTATTGATGTATATTTTGTGAAAATAATATCTATGAATATTTCCAGAAAAGATTGGTACTTGGCAACATCTATGCCTGGAAAAGGATCCAGAATAACTTACACAAACAAATTACAGATGAACTGGTTGTAGTCCAATGGCTGTCATGACTCACAACAAGGTACAATAAACCATCTTTCCCACAGATGATCATTAATTGTCTCCGTACTAATGTACATCTGTAATAAAATGCATAAAAATGACCTGGGTGTATTCCAAATTGATCCACGTAAAGTTTACTCTACTTGGCAAGAAAAACATTTCTAGGGTTAGCTAGAGAGAGTGCTTGCCTCTTTATAGCAAATAAATGACAGTGTTTGTTTTCAACCTGTCATTACCCCTAAATCCTCTAGTGGCAAATGGCTAATGAAATATTTATCAACATACATTTTCATGCTAGCCTTTCCAATAAAATCTATAAATATTCAAATACAATCTATAAATATTTACTAGTAATCTTTAAACATTATCAATCAAGATTTTATACATAAATAGACTCATGCACATATTCACATGTGCTCGCACACACCACACAAACCTGAGTTACTCCTCGAAAGACAGATAAGCTTTTATATTGTTTCCCATTGTTCATTATATTTCCAACGCCATTCAATTTCCTCTGTACTATGCAGAATAAGTCTCTAGAATACACTGACGGTGAAATTCCATCATCTCACTGGTTATTTCACAAATCTTCCAAGTGTTGCTTAGTAACTCGTTTGTAAGTAGGTCATTTTATTGAATTCAAATTATTATTGTAAAAGACAAAAGATCTGTAAAATCTGTAGAGACATCAGGGTATAAGTAATTATTGTACAATAAGTGCTGAAAATTTCTGTTTCTTTATTTTAATTTTATGTCAACATCATTGTTTATCAACCCTTTCTAATACAAAGTTTAAGGTATTTTCTAATTTTTATCGTTTGAACAGGTCTAAGAAGTAGTAGATGTTAAATGAGTGTTGACCAATTTAAATGAGTACTCTGAGAAAAATAATTTATTCCAGTTATTAAAATATTCAAAATTGAGTTTGTGATAAATATCTATATTTAAGGCTGTCAATCTACTTATCATATATATCACACTGTGTCTACATTGTATATGAAGACACAAAGTTAAATAGTATTTATTATGTCCTGGTTTTATAATCTTAGAATAATATGATTTTTAAAAGTATGTTTCTTGTAGGTCAGGTATATTCATTTAGTTTTCTAAATATGTTTTTATCCCAAAGCAGCCCTGCAAATAGTTCTCAAATATAGTCACGGAGAGGAAAATATCCCAGAATAGAATGAACAGAAATTAATCTTACATGCATTGCTTGACATAAAATTGCTTAAAGAGTTAAAAAAGAAAAAGGTCATGTTAATATAGTTTCATCTAGTATTAAAGATTTACTGTGTAAGTCTTCAATTTTTAAACGGACAATTCTAAGAAATTATATCTTAGGATGATGAAAAGCTAAATTCTAATTTTCTTTTTTTTTTTATTAAGTCAAATACATACAGATCATCAATACATTCATGCTTTTCTTTATTATACAATCTGACGTGGTCAGTTTGCTCTGCTTATTTACCCATTTTTCCTGATGTAATGACATTTTCTAGTGGTAATGGTCATACACAATGTTTCTGCTTCTTGATTTACTTAGCTAATTCTTCCTTGTGTTTTAGTCTTCTCTGATTTTGTTTTACTTCACTCAGAGTGATTTGTTCATTCTCTAGAAATTCATTACTCTTGCAAATAATCAGACCATTGCTTAAGAAAATTGATGTGTTAATCAACCTTGTTTACTTCACATAATGAACCTACAAGTTAGACCAATTGTAAGGCCAATTTTATTAAAAGGCAGAGGTTTCAATATGGCGTTATTTGGCTCTGTTTTAAGAACTAAACTTTCATTTTCTAATAAACCTAAGGAAAATGAAGCATGTGTTTATCTTAATTAAGTGTTTTAAATTCAGTTAGTGATTGATCACTCTGACTCATTAATAATACAGGTGTCTAAAACTGTTCTTATCTTCCTGTTTTATTTATAATAATTGAATATTGAACATATTAATAAACTATTTTTTCTTTCTTTTAGAGATAGAGTTTCACTTTGTCACCCTCGGTAGAGTGTTGTAGCGTCATAGCTCACAGCAACCTCCAGCTCTTGGGCTTAGGCGATGCTCTTGCCTCAGCTTCCTGAGTAGCTGGGACTAAAGGCACCTGCCACAATGCCTGGCTATTGTTTTTGTTGTTGCAGTTTGACCCAGGCCGAGTTCGAACCCACCACCCACGGTATACGGGGCCAGCACCCTACGCACTGACACAGGCACCACCCCATATTAATGAACATTTAAATAAACAAAAACTAAACATCATATGCAGTTACAAGAAATGTAACTAATATTAGCATATGAATGAAAACATAGAAATAGTTTAACATATGCTTTGATCTTCAGTTCAAGTGATTTTTAAGTAACTTTCATGGTTCATAGTTGAACACATATTCATTAAACATCAGAGTATTTGATGCCTAGGTATGACTTAGACATGTTGATTTTGAGTAAAGGAGACTTTTATTCCTGGTTCATATTTGATATTAATTAAGCAGGCTAATAATATAACTTAAGGGCTTGTAAATGAAGCTATTATTTTTTTACAAGGGGCTTAAAAATATCTAGTTTTCTATTTCAGAATGAAGATCAAATAGAGCAAAATAAAATTACTTTTTATAGCTTTGAACCATTTTTGCATATATCTATTGGTAAATGTTTAATAATATCTGAGTTCAAATTATATAGGATGTTCATAAAGTTTGTATTCAATTTAAAATAGTTGACACCCTGCAGAAAATTAGCAAGACATATCCCTTAAAATACTATAGGCTAGTATTTACAATTATTTATTTTTAAATGCTTTTCCTGACATGCCCATTCACTGAGCTCTAATATTATGAAATGTCAAGTCAGATAATTATAGCATTCAATGAGGAGAAGCCCAGGGAGCTAGCTGACAGATGATTATAAAGCTATGGTGTGCTGCGGTGACACGTCTTGTCTTATGGCCAGCATTGTTTCATGTTATGGAAGGAATATTAAAAAAACAAATGACCAAAACAAAACAAAACAGAACCAAGCAGTTCCTAAGCCTCCAGGCATAAGAGAGATAAAAACCTATAAATTTGACTGAACACCTTAAGGTTTATGTCAGCAATAAAGAGATGTCTAAATTGAGACAAGAGTGAAGAAGAATCATGGGTCCGTCTCAGTTGATTCTCTCTGGACTTGTCTTTCCTTCCACCAATTTATTAGTCTATTATTTTTTTTCTTATAGGTTGCAAACAAGAGAACCTTTGGAAATGAGAAATTCAGGCTGTATTTTGATTTCTCCCCCCATTCTATTTCTACAGGCCAGATTGAATATCTCCATACAGGCCTGCCCTGCACTAAGTTACCTCTAAGTCAGAACACCAACATAAATGATCTCCCCTACTAACTTTTTATAACTGGTCTAATGTATAGATTTCAAAATTACTTTTGCAAAAAATATATTTACAATTTTCTTTAGAAGTATCTTCTATTATTCTTATGTTTGAATTAATAAATAGTGGTAGCAGCTGCATTTCTTTCAAATTCACTTAAATATTTACATCATTTGATTGTGGTAATCATTTTGCATACTTTTCCTCTTTTAGTATACATGCAAGAGTATAATGTTAGAACTATCTTTCCTAGGAGTAAGAATAAATATTCAGGATGCCTGATTTGGATTATTGCATCAGGAAAAAAAGTATTTCCAGTAGGTTTTCATTGTAAGACTGCTGCAGATATATTCATATTCTGAGTTAATGTAAAGTGAAAGCACATTTTTAATGAGTGCTACTTACTACTTAGTAGTAATCCTCCTGTTCTAATACCTTAATATGATGGCCTAGCAGCAAAGGGTCTTATAGAACTGAGATAAAGGAAAAAGCCTAAGCTCCAGGCACACAATCTGGTGCCATTGATCTTCTGTGCTGTCCTGCTGGACAACTTCCTAAAACTTGGATATACATTTTCTCACTCTCACTTTTTCATAGGACCTTGGTAGAAAGCAAGGGACAGGTGGGTAATTATCCAGATGGAACTAACATGGAAAAGACTTTGTAGATACATATTTTTAAAAATTTTTCTTTAGTTTTAAAAGCCCTATCTGAAAATAAATTTTGATCCTTTGAAATCACTCTAAAGTTTAATGCAGATATTTAAAATGCCTCTACAGCTCAAAATAACTTGGGTAAATTTTCAGCAGTTATTTACATTAAATTTTCTTTGCAGAATAGCCCACAGGGATAAGTTTTATTAAATCACACTGGCAGATTTCTAGTACAGTGCTGATGTGGCTGGCAGAGAGTTCAGTACATACTAGGCATTCAGCAAATACTTTCTGAAAGAATGATGGAAGAAAAATATCAAACTTATTTTGGCTATAGCGTGTAATTGGTTCAGGGTCTTGAATCTGTACATATGACCTCAGGCTGACTGTCAGAAAACAGGGACTTGGAATCTCATAACCAAAATGCACCATGTTCTGCCAACATCCTGCATGAGGATGTTAGAACTATCATAGATTCTCTTAGATGCCCCAGAAGACTTGCCACTCTGACCACATCTTGACCTCCACCTGCAGAAGTCAAGATAGAGCAGAGAAACTAGCTGAAACCACCTACATTCTGACTTACAGAAACTATGAGATAATAAATTTGCTTTGCTTTATGACACTCAATTTGTGGCAATTTTTTACAACGGCAATAAAAATATCAAGCAGGTATAATGGAAAATTCTGAAAATTACAAATTTATCCAACTTTTAATTTCTTTCTTCCAGATCCTTGTAATATAAATAACAAAAATATGTTAATAATTTTGTGCCTTTTCTCAGTTAACAAAAGGAAAGCTTTGGTGGGAATATATTCATATCATACCACACTTTTGAGGCAAAAAGAATTTGTAAAATGTTCTCATATAAATATAACATACATATATTTTACTGAATAAATACAATTTAAAGAGTTTGAGTTAATTTTCTGAAATACAATTGCTTACAGGTAAATGAACAACTTGCAACATTAGATAAATCTAAGTATTTTGTTTTAAATTTGAAATTACATCGAATGATTTCCGTTTAACTTTAAAACAATTAAGCAAAATTATTTTCTCAAAAAACAGTTCTTAGAATAGCCCCTGAAATTAAATTGAACTATGGTCTATTTAAAATTTCTCTTAGAACTGTAATAACCACTTGTAAATGTAATATTTGTCAGTTACCAGAAGTTTACTTATTGAACTTTCTTGAACATGATGTGAAATTATTGCTTCGGTTCCCTGGATTGCAATTTTTTCAAATGTGGCTTCCAGGTAGCAGTCATGATCTAAATCACTGAGGCCGGTACAGAGTTCACTGGTGCCTAAGAATTCCATGTGTATCATCTCATATCCAGGTTTTGTTATCTCCTAAAGCCTGACAAACAGCCTCATTTTGAAGGGTGACACAGTCAGACCAGAAAGCTTACTAAAGACCAATGCACAGTTGTGCTTCATGCCAGCTCAACCTGAGAAAACTAAAGCTGTTGGTGATCAATATTGGCAACTTCATGAGCATTCAAGAACCTGAAGCCCAAAGACCTCCCTGTCACTTGGAGATAAAACTAAAGTGTGTGGATAACTTGTGCCTGACTTGAGAAGTGGGTGAAGGGTGAGGAACAAGAAATAAAGAAGAGGGCAGTGCCTGTGGCTCAGTGAGTAGGGCGCCAGCCCCATATGCCAGAGGTGGTGGGTTCAAACCTAGCCCTGGCCAAAAATTGCAAAAAAAAAAAAAATAAGAAGAAGAAAGAAGAGAAACAGTCTATTATACACACAACAGACAACTGTTCTGCGCACCTGCAAGTGAGTCATCTCACAAATATGATGCTGAAATTTCTGCCTCCAAACACAACCTCAAAAATCCACCTGTTGACCAAGGCATCATCAAAACATTTTAAATGCAATACTGAGCTCAGCTCCTGCTGTGAGTCGTTACTGGAACAGAAACCTGTGATTTGCCTATGGAAGCAACTTTATCTGTTGCATAAGTTAATGCTGTGATGCTGTCTTCTGGGTCAGTTTTTCTTTGAACAAGTTTTAGCTATTAATAGAAATGATGCTCATGTATTTTAACAAGTGGAATTTGTCACAACCTAAGAGCATGACATTTGGGTCCCATCAGACAGTCCATCTTCGATGACAGAATTCTCAGGAACAGACTTTGAAGGTTTTGTTGTAAAGGAGGATGAGGTGGCAGCCTGTAATGAATCTGACCCAGAAGCAATTTTCCAAGTGATATTGACCAAAGTACATATCAGCATAGAAGTGCATGAGGCAGCTGATGAAGTGGAGTAAACAAGTAAGGATGACACAAAAATTGAAGAGACTCCAAAAGAGGATGCCAGACATTGATAATGCAGGCATAAAGGTGACTGAAGCCCCCATTCTTGGCAGGGGAGGGCACCCCCAGAGAAAGGGAAAATTAAAAAGTAAGCTGAAGGAGTCAGAACCAAGAAAAGTCAGCTAGTTCACCTTTAAGCTAGCCATTGCTAAATTTCTTATCTGCACAAGTTTCTGGCCTTTCCTGAAACTCTGGCCTATTGGGGATATATAAAGCTTACACCAACACCCTGCTGAGTCTATGAATACAATGAAGAAGGTAATGGTCATAAGAGATTATGACAAGACCTAGAATAGGTACACTTTCTAGGTTGTTTCCTGCCCATTAAACAGACAAAGCAAATAACCATTGTGGAGATTTGCATTTGGCTGGGGCAGAGACCAAGGGAACAACCCAACCTGGAGATATGGGCAAGAAAGCTTAACATCCCTTATTGCGGAGGAAAATCCTCTGTGGTGGTGATGAGAGGAAAATGCCTCTCTCCCACTGACTCTTCAGAGGAGATTAACACCAGTGGTATTTTACCCCACAGTGAGCTAGCAGAGTTTAACACCTCTCCAGGAATCTGTGTGTATGACTCCAGACAGCAGGCTTCCCCAACACAAGGCTCAAGTTTCAGATGCCCCAAAACTACCCAGATCCTTAAAGTTAATAATAATAACAATAGGAGCTGATATGCTGACTTAGAGAAACTACTGGTGTCTTTGTTTTCTCCCTCAGCTTACCACCTGGGCAGATAGATTTCAATAAAAACTGTGTGGAACAAAGACATGGGGCCACTCTCTGGAGCCCAGGAACAGACAGTGGTCCCCTGAGCTCCCACCTTTGAAAATTCTATTCTGTGTCTCGTGTGTCTTTCTTTATCATTCTTCGTAACTTTTTATTTCTTTGGTCGATCATGCCAGTATCACAGATCTTAGAGGACCCTGCCGGCGGGGGGACCTTGACATTTGGTGCCCAATGTGGGGCTCGACACTTGAAGCCCAATGACAGATAATGCAGGTGAAGTGATTTGCTAATGACAAATGCCCAGGCATACTGAGTGGTCTAACCCACATTGACTGTGCTTTTTCCACTTGTGTTTGTAATAAGAATAAGAAACACTCCTTATGGAACATTCTCCTTATTTCATATTTATGAGAATGAATGATTAAAATGTGACACAAGAGTAAGTGTATCGAATTTGTTTGATACTGTATGTATGATTTTGCTGTGTTTTGATTATATATGAAATCCTATGATATTCTCTGATAAAAGCTGCACAAGAAGTAAAGTACACACACCTATCAATACACTAGGCCTAGTTCCTTATGTTGATTGCCTCAATATGTTGACCAATTTGTTACAGTCCCTTGGATGGTCAACTTACAGAGGTTCTACCATATTTATCTGGTTGTTTCACACTACCAGATGTTTTTCTGCTCATTTATGGAAATCAGGAACTTGAGTGTTCCTGATTTCCACTTTGCAAATTAATGCATTTTGGAGGTGTATATACTATAAAATAATTAAAAATAAATTTCCAATAATTTTTTTCTGTAGTATGAAGGGCTCCCTTGGTGTGGGTCAGTATACTATAATATTGCTCATTTTTTGGTCATATTGTAAATTTTACTGTATGCTGCAGGCTGGAATATCAAATGTCATCTGCACTTCCCTTGGAAAGGTCAGTGTTACTGTTGGTGTCATTTTTTTCACAGGAAGGAATGTGCGTTCTGAGCAGCATTGTAAATGTATTATTCATTATTTACTTATTATGTTGCTCAATGACTATTAGAATATACTATTTGCCACTACATAAGTTATATTTTTTCTAAGTGGAAACACAGAATTGAAGAATTAGAAGATATTTATGATATATAGTTTAACTTCTATGTCACATAAGTGAAAAGAATGAGTACAAGTTAGATTAAATAATTTGCCCAGGGTTTTAAAGGATACTGGAGAATAGTGATTAAATCTAGGATAAAAATTAAGGGCCCCTGAGTCCATGTTCCATATGTCTTATGTAATGAATAAAATTAAAGCTTTAATTTTTTAATATATAGAAATTTATTAATAACATTTTAATAGTAAATAAAAAGTCAAAAAGATTGGTTAGTATAAAGTACGCTATGATGATATGACGTACTTTTCCTCACAAACTACAATGTAATCATTACATTGTTAGGGTTATATTTTCTCTAAAGTACCCACCATAAGCTTTATTTTTCTGATTTTTTTAATATCCGTTCCTTTCTCACTTACATCTTCCAGTAATTCACATCTGAGTTCATTTTCCTCTCATCACTTGTCTCAGCAGGGTTAGGCTACAAAGGTAACACTTTACCTTCCTGCAGAGTGTTATATTTCATTTTGTAATTATATGAAAAGATACTTTTTAAAAAGAGAGAGAGAGAAGAAAAGCTCAATGTGCTTGACAGAATGAATTTTGTGCTAAGCCTGTATTTGTGAATACCAGAGAGTTGTCAAAGCATTTTCATTTCATTTCACATTATTCCATTTAATTCTCCTACTATCCTGTAGAGAAAGGTAGGCTAGGCAGGTTTTATTATTTCTGTTTCAGATATGAGAAAACGTGGCAGAGAAAGGTTAAGTGACCTGCCGAAGGCCCATTGTTGGTAAGTGGTGGAGATGAACATCAACCGACATTTTCTCTTATTCACTACTTCTGTTAGAGCTTATGGAGGCAGTTCATTAGCCTTTCTTAATAGTAGGTGCTTAGAACCTGCACTAAACCCACACTATAAAATAGCTACCCCTATTTCCCCATTTCTCACACTCCCATAGGGCACAGGCCAGCAAACTATGTCCTGCAGACAAAACTCGAGTTATTCTCATTTTTATAAATAAAGTTTACGAAGAATCAACATTCATTTTCATGTTGTCTAGTGCTATTTCCTCTCTATGATGTCAGAGTTAAGCAGTTGGAACAAAGACCATATGGCCCCCAAATCATGCAATATTTACAATCTTTAAATCCTTTAAAACTTTCTTAACCTCTGCTACAGAATATGAAAATATAAAATACACTTCTAGATGTTTTTGCAGCTAATTCTTTACAAAGCTGCAGAAATCTCTGTGAGTGACACTTTCAAGAAATAATATGAAAAGGAATGAATTTGACTGACCTGAGTCTTCTTTCCTTTGCTGTTTTTCTGCACTTTGTTCTTCCTACTGGTATTCTGTACAACAGCTGGAAATTCAGTATCTACTTTACATCCATGAAGGGGCTGACATGATAACCAGAAGGCAGGAGTAAAGAACTTGGGTGCCTTGCAACATTACTGAGCAACCTCGTCAGTCCTGGACTTTGTGGAGTTATAAAGAATTCTATACGGCTAGGTCTTAAAGACATTTTTTAGTAGTGCTGTTTATTTATTTATTTATTTTTATTAAATCATAGCTGTGTATATTAATGCAATCATGGGGTACAATGTGCTGGTTTTATATACAATTTGAAATATTTTCATCGAACTAGAAATGCTGTTTATTTTTAATAAGAAAAAATAAACTTTTTATGGATTCATTAATATTTACTAAGACATATCATTTATGTTAGCTGCTATGTTAAGACAACTTAAAATTGAATCACTCTAGGAGTCAGCATTTTACTCCTCTATCTCCACCCTCTTCCTTGGTAATATTACATAGCTTCATGAATAAAATTGACTTTATGTGATGATTAATATTAAATCTATCACAAGCCCAGTCATATATCCAACTAGCTACTCAGCAGCTCAATGTGTAAGCTAAACAACATGTGAACTTGACATGTGCAAAACCAGGTCTCTTGAAGATCTCTGCATTCCTGTTAATAGTAACCTAATATCTCCAGTTTCTTGAGCCAACAATTTGGAGTCATTTTTGATTCATCTCTAGGTCATCCTACATTCGGTATTTTAGAAAATCTAGTTTTAACCTTTGACCTCTTCAAATTATCCACTCTCAGCTATTCTTAACACCTCCTCCACTGCCACTCTTGTCCAAGCCACCGTCATTTCTGGATTATTGCAAAAATCCCAAGTCTTCTCTCTGCTTTTACTCCTATCTTATTCAGTCTATTCTCCATAACTCAGCCAGCTTGATACAGTAAAGATGAAAGGAAGATGATGCCATGTCCTTGCTCAAAATGTTCCACTGATTCGTTATCCTTCTGAAGTAAAAGGTGAAGTTGCCACAGCAACCTACAAAGCATGTCACAATCAGTCCCACCCTCCAGCTCCATCTGCACCTTGTCACCTCTCTGGCCTCATCTCATATTATTCCTTGTTCCTTCCCTGTCCTCTGCCTACCTGGCTTGCTTGCTACTCTTCTAGAATGTGGCATGCATTCTCCTGGCTCAAAGGCTTTGTCTGGCTCTTCTCTTGATCTAAATGCTTTTTGCTTGTAGCCATGTGAATATCTATCATGTCTCCTTTGAATCACTGCTCAGATTTAATCATCTCAGTGATCATTCTGTATAAAATTGCAAACTCTTAACCTTTTCCCTCCCTCACCAGGACTCTCTCCATTCTCAATTCCCCTAAATGCTTTATTTGTATCAGAGACTTTTTGTTATTAAAAATATGTAATTTATATACTGTAGAATATACTACTCTGAAATATCTGATTTTTCTCAGAATCCCTTTATTAATATTTTATATATTACTATATCATTCTTATTAATGAATTAATTAATTTGTTATCTCTCTCTCTGACTTAATTATAGATCCATGAGGACAGAATTTTTTTATTTTTTATTCATAGAGAGTTCCATAATTCTGACTGAGTTCCTAGTGAAGAAATGACTATGCACTTCTCATGTAATTCTTACATGTTAACGAAGTAGTAATTATCCCTACCGATAAAAGAAAAGTTTTTATACTTAAATTACTTGGTATTAGACTCACAGATGGTGAGTACTTGTGCCAAGACTTTAACTTAGCAATCATGAAATTACAGAAGATGCTCTTAATTATAATGCTAGCTACCTTGCAGAACAAAGTTTAGACAAAAGAATAGGTAACATGATTGAAACAGAGATAGGCAGGATATTGCAGCAAATAAATCTTGAATATGTTCTTAGTTGCCAAAGCCAATAGGAAAGTCATTAAGTTCATGGTAGAAAATAGAAAACAAAATCACAGGAAACATAAGATTAATGCAATATTGTTATGAGAAAAGATTACATTCAAAATTCATTGAGAGTGGAAAAAGGAGTAGAAAAAGGAAGACAAGAGCTTTACTAGGGGAAGTTTTCAGTAGACTTTTCCACTTTGGAAAAATAAGAAAAGTTACTTAAGGAGTAAATGGCCATTTCTAGAGGACATAACTTCCAAATGTTTGCTTATTCACTCAAAAAATTCATTCAAGTTTTCCATATAGTAAGAACGGATTAATTAAACATCTGCCTCTCATCTCAAGGACCAAATTAAAGTAACAGCAATGATGTGAAAATTCGTAGAGTTGTGACAGCAAAAATTGAGATAGTTTCACACATTTTAAGAGAATCTCAAAGTGAGTTTATGAGACGATACCATTTGGTCCAGTCAAAAGAGTGAAACCTGGAATTCTTCACAGTGATATATTAATGAAACGTGAAAGACTCCAAACCGGAAAACAAAAGTTGTCAACAAAAGCAGGGACTGAAGGAGGACTATGAAAACACACGATTTAGGTCCTTTGGAGTCTTATCCTTACCTCGAATATACAGGTTCACTCACTGTTTAAGACCAGTGTTGAATTTTCTGAGCGAGTACGAAGCAGAGGATGCAGAAGTGAGCCACCAGGTACAAGTGAAATCAGGAGTGAGACAAAAAAGCTGAAAAAGAAAAGTAGACATGATGAAAACTGTTTACATTCCTATAGTTTCGTATCATCATCCATCTTCACTCCATATTAACAAATCTCACGGAGGGATCTGATCCCCACCTTTCAAATTAGCAAGTAACCTACGCTTAGCTGCAATTTTACATTTTGTGCTTATGTAGAAAATGAGAGAAATAACAAGTGGAGTAGCAATGAGCCTTCAATATAGGCAGCATAACTTGAAGAAGCTCTCTGAAAGCTTTCCATAGATAAGTAAAGAAAACTTCAAAACTGCACATAATAACTGACAAACAAACATAGTACAAATGGAAATAAAAGTAAAGTTAGCAATGGTGCACTGCTATTTGTGGAATAGTGCCGTTGTTCATTTCACTGTATTTGAAAAGTAAGAACCTAAGTACTCTACTGGAAAGAAATATCAGCAGTGATTCCATCGCATGTATGAAAGGATTTCAACGTGGCAGAAGACCCCTGAAATTTTATGCAGTGTTGTTTTTGTATTTTATAGTGATAGTTTTCAAGAAGTAGCCTTAAATGAATTTTCAAGAAGAAAACCTGCATAAGAAATAGTGTTTTTGTTTGTTTTTTCCTTTAGGAAACTGTTCAGTAACCTAGAATATTCATGAAATGCATGTAAGAGGTCTGACAATTAGGTTTGGATTTGCCGCCATGCACTCCCATTGACAGTGCTGTACAAACAGCTCAGTGATGACTCACAACCTTGGCCTATCGGTGTGTCCCAGTTGTGTTGGTGTTGATGTGTGGGGGTGTCTTGCTAAGTGGATTTCCTTATTGTTGTATGTTTTTCTGTGCCATCATGAGAACGTCAGAGCTTGAAGTAGAGCAACAAATAAATATTATGTTTCTTGTTAAACTTGGCAAGGGTGGAAGTAAATTCAGGGACACTTTAGTCCAAGTTTATGAGGATAGTGCCATGAAGAAAATGGCCGTGTACATATGGATTAAATATTTTTTCTGAGGGGGAAGAAAGTGTCACTGATCAGGAGAGGTCAGGCTGTGGCCAAAAAACGAGCAGAACTGATGAAAACAGTGCAAAGATTCATCAAATGGTGTGTCAAAAATGTCAGCTGACTGTGAGAAGCACAGCATACCACATAAACACCTTCACTGGCAATCTTAGCATGAGAAAGGTGTGCCCAAAAGTAGTCCCAAAGTTTGCCAAGACCTTTTGGAGAGGCAACACAATATCTTAGGCCATGTTAGCACTGGTGATGAAACATGGGTGTACCCATATGACCCTGAAACAAAGCATTCAAGTGTACAATGGAAGTCAGCCAATTCTTCACAACCTAAAAAGCCCCATCATTCCAAATCAAGAGTCAAAATGATGGAGCTAACTGTTTTTGATATCAGAGGGGTTATTCATTATGAATGTGTACCAAATGTATCAAAACACTTCTAAGTTTACTCTTTGATAGTGCTGAAAAGACTTACCTCTTACATGTTTACATGGATGGGAGATGGAACATATTCTTCTTAGCAAAGTATCTCAAGAATGGAAGAAAAAGTATCCAATGTACTCAACCCTACTATGAAACCAAGTAGCTTTCATATGAAAGCTATAACCCAATTATAGCCCAGGAATATGGGGAATAGGGAGAGGGAGGGGAGGGAAAGGGAGGGGGGAGGATAAGTGGAGGGAGGGTGATTGGTGGAATCACACCTACAGTGCTTCTTACGAGGGTACATGTGAAATTTATTAAATGTATAATACAAATGTCTTAACACAATAACTAAGGAAATGTCGTGCAGGTTAGTTAAACCTGTTTGATGAAAATATTTCAATTTGTATGTAAAACTAGCACACTGTACCCCATGATTGTATTAATGTACGCAGCTATGATTTAATAAAATAAAAAGAGGAAAGAAAAAAGATAAAATGTGGAAAACAAAAAACAATGCAAAACAAACAAACAAAAAAAGTGACACAATACTGTGTCTGGTGGTTGGTGACTGACCTATAACAGTGCTTCTATGATTGTATTGTACAAAATGAAACACCTAGAGGTCTGTTAAAAAGTGCAGACTCTGGTTCAGTCGGTCTAGCATAGGTTCTAGTATGGAACCTAAGATTCTGCATGTCTAACAAACTCCTGGAGATGCCAAAACTGCTGGTTCTTGGACTAAACTTCTGAGGATCCAGAAAGAGCATCTTATATTCTCCCTGAAAGATTAGATTAGTTCATGAGGCTGTTTGGGGGAAAGGTAAGGAGTGATGTCAGCTGTGAGAAGTAGAGCTGTAGGCAGGTGGATCTTGGCTGGAAGCTGTCCTGGCTGCCTTCTTTTGTGGTCTCTTCTATAAATCTGGTGGTTGGTGTCATCTACCTGAAATTTATTAAAATGTCCAGTGGTACTTATTCTCTTTGCTTTCTATGTAAGCAAAATCATCTAGTCTAAATCAGTAACACATATAGGAAACTAACAGAAGTCTCACATATTTCAGGAACATCTGTCTTATTTTGAAAGCAGTGGAACCTCCATAGTTGATCACTGTCTTACAGTGACCACCTTCTTAAGTTGACCTAATTTTCATGGTCTGGACATGCACACTTTTATGTATCAGTACAAAAGGCCTACTTCCTTATGACTACCTCCTTCTGTGACCAGTTTGCTACAATCCCTTGGGTAGTCAACTTACAGAGGTTCTACTGCTTATGTACTATGTGTCGAGTTCTTCTGGAGGAAAATTTCTTAATACAAATAAATGGCTATTAGAGGAATTTCCAGAATCTGTGGGAGCAAGAGATTTGAGGTGTCTGATATTTTTATATTCTAGTGGTGAGCAACCCTTTCACAAGTGTACCAATTCAGTAAAACTAAAAATGTTAGTGGAATGTTTTTGCATGCTATATTATTTTCCTTCATATTTTATACTTGTATAATCTACTTTTTTATTTGACCATACACATATAGCTCAATTTTTCCCTTAGCATCAATATTCTAATGAAGAAATGTACTGTACTTCACTTAGCCAATCTTCTCTTGATGACTATAGATTACTTCTAGAGTTTCAATAGTATAAACAAGCTCTTGAGGACTTAATGTTTTGAACAAAATCTATGTGAGCTGAGCATTAGCAGTGCTGAAGGTGGAGTGATGGTACAATGGAGGGACATTAGGAGGTTAGTTGGCATAAGAGTCCATACTCAGACACTACATCTTCCTTTGGAGATGTTTAACTCAAGGAAAAAGGAGAAAGAAGGGGTGGCACCTATGGCCTAGTGGGTAGGGCGCTGGCCCCATATACTGAGGGATCCGGGTTCAAACCCGGCCCCGGCCAAACTGCAACAAAAAAACAGCCGGGCATTGTGGTGGGCGTCTGTAGTCCCAACTCCTCGGGAGGCTGAGGCAAGAGAATCACTAAGCCCAGGAGTTGGAGGTTGCTGTGAGCTCTGTGACGCCACGGCACTCTCTACTGAGGGCGATAAAGTGAAACTCTGTCTCTAAAAAAAAAAAAGAAAGAAAGAAAATAAGATTCTTTATGGATAAACCATCATTAACTTGCTTCTTCCTATTCCAAATGTGTTTTCATTTAACCTGCACTAACTTTTTACATATAATATAAATATATCTTTGTGAACACAGCGTCATAGACATGTATACTGGTAACTGTTTATAATTATATAAGATATATGTGAATATTTATAAACATCCTATTATATATTAATTGTTATAGAAAAGTCTCTATGTATAGAGATAATGCTTGCTGAGAAGGTTAATAGTGTAAACAAGATTATAAGCCAATTTTCCTCTAATTTAAGAGAAGGATTTTCAAAAGTTTGACACATTCTCTGTTTATATTCAAATGAAAGGAATGATCTTAGATGTTCATTAAAGCAAACTCAGCGGGGTATCTAATTGGAAAAATTCTGCTGCAGTTAGTATGAATTACTGTATCTATTTGAGAGTAATAAAACTGCAGTTATTTAAAAAATTCTGTAAAGATGCCATCTCAAAGTTGTAAGTGAAGAAATAATAGGTCACATGCTCCTTTGCTCAGTTTTCCTCTTACCAATGTCCTGATGATTTTCCTCAAGTTCCTTGAATTGGAGAACATTCAAGTAGGAAAGAGAAATACTATTTTTTTAACTCCTACTACTTGCCTAAACGGTGTGTCTGACCCACTCTGGGCTGCTAAATGCTTCTGACCCAGCTCCACAGTCGGGGATCCACAGCCAACCAGGCTGGAGCAGCACTCTTGCACTCTTCTTCCCTAGAGAGCCTTCCCAGTCAAGGATCCGACATATCTGGGCCTTAGTTCTGTTGACTATGACAAAGGCATCATTGTCATAGGTTTTCTTTGTTTTCATGGTCTGATTATATATAAACTTCTGGCTCCAACACTCTAGGTCAGCCTTGGCCATAATTCCAACTGCAAGGGAAAGATGCTTCTTCCCTCTGCCTCTATCCTCTTGGTCTCCTGTTGGCCACCTCTGCTTGGCCTCACAACCACATCCATTTATTTATTTACCCAACACTGATCTTAATGAGTGGTCGCCATATACTAGGGCCCTAGGAATACAGGTGCATTAGATAGATATAGCCTTTCTAGTCTTTTATTTTTTTTTTAGACAGAGTCTCACTCTGTCACCCTGAGTAGGGGTCTGTGGCATCATAAGTCCCAGCAACCTCAGACTCTTAGGCTCAAATGACCCTCTTGCTTCAGCTTCCCATGTACCTGGGACTACAGGTGCCCCCCACAATGCCTGGCTAGCAGATTTATTCTCTTTTTTCTCAGGGTTTATAATCTAGTAGTAGATGAAATCATAACTTCAGCTGAGTATTTTTCATCATTTTCTCCTTAGTCTTCACGTAAGGACACAGAGGCCATGAGAGGTTAAGAACATTTTAGAACGTTACAAACTAACATGTAATGGAATCAGGCATGCAACAAATTTGACTAACACCTGAGCTTTGTCCTTGTGTCGCACCACATTGCTCCCTACCACAGTTTTCTTTTTGTTTATAGCATGGGAGTGATTTTGAAAGGTCGTGTCAAAAGCGTTTCAAAAGTGATTTGAAAGTAATCACTGCAAAACACTATACCCTTATTCCAATGATGTTGTGATTTTCGTTCATTTAAGAATTGAGTAACATTTACTGAATATTTGCTGGTCACTCACCAACACTGCGGTGAGGATACAGGTTATGAGGACACAGAAGTAAGCAAGACAAAAGGAAACAACTAACAAACCAACCAGTAACATGACAAGTACAGATTAAGTCCTGCGTGGGGAATAAACTAGGTGAGAATGGAAATTTACTTCTGAAAGTCTCTGTGGACTGCGTATGTATCTTTGAAATATAACCATTCCACTGTGGGAATGTTACTCATTGAGGAGCTCATCTTGGACTTGAAGGGCTGTGGACAGCAGCAGGACACATGAAGCCGACATTATTGCTGTGACTGTTGCTGTTGTCACAACTGTTGTCACCTGTCTGAATTATTCTCATTCTTATGTGGTTTATTAAGCACTTTCATATTACATAAGCGATACATAAACATTGTAGAAAATATGGGTTAGAAATAATACAGTAAATATTTCCTTTAATTACACTGGCCAGGTATCAATGCTGTGGTATTTTATACACATTGTGTTTTATATATTGCATTGTATTTCCTCTAGTCCTTTATCTTTATAGAAAGTATATGTGTATATTACAAAATTAGAAATGTAGTATATGGTTTGGTAACCTGAATTTTCTCATAGCATTACATTTTGATTTTTTGAAATCTTAAAATTCTCTTTAAAATCATCTCTGCTAGCTGCATTTTTATAGCATATAGGAATATTGTAACTTATTAATTGTGCTCTATATTGGAAACTTACACAGTTTCTAAGTTTTTGCTATTTTGAGTAAGGCTGCAGTGAATCTTTGTAATAAATTTTTGTGCACGTATTAAGTTATTTCCTTTGGGCAGATTCCTAGACATGAAAGTCAGGGGTGTAAGGGTGTTCACTCTTTTAAGGCTCTTGACACAAATGGCCAAAAAGATTTATGAACATATTGTAACAATACCCTCCCAACATCAGTCTCAATGCGTTTCTACCAAGACTGAGAACTATCAATAAAAAGTTCCTGATTTGATAGGTAAAAATTTCATCTTATTACTGTTTTTATTTTTAATTTGTTTTTGGCCGGGGCCAGGTCTGAACCCACCACCTCTGGTATATGGGGCCGGCACCCTACTCCTTAAGCCACAGGCGCCACCCTTTATTACTGTTTTTAATTAACATTTTTCTAATTTTAAGTAAGATTTAAAATTTTTATATTTATTCAGTCAATATTTTTTTTTCATGAATTACTGTTAGTATTCTTTATTAATTTGATTTTTACATTACTTATGGATACCTTGCTTTCTTGTTGACAAGATTTAAGGCAGCTCAAAGGTCACACAAAATATAAGATAGCATAAATTAAAATAGGATGAACTAAAAATATTAAGCCAGGAATGATGCCTAAAATGCATACCATGGTGACAATAAATCTGCTAATAATGGGCAAGAAATTTGTCTCCAAATGACCCTTTAGAAGTTACCCTCAATAGAGGAATCTTGACAGTTACCCAGTTCACCTTCACAATGTGCAAGAGAAGAAAGGACCAAGGAGAGAGAGAAAGAGGAATCATTCAGGGTAAATATATACTGTGTCAATATCTGACATCACTTTAACTATTGTTATTATTATTTTGTGCCCCTGAGGTATCAGACACTATGCCTAGCGCTTCACTTGGAGTATTTTATTTAACCTCCACAACTACTTAGTAGGGAAGGGGGACGTGTTCTTCTTAACTTCATTTACAATAGTGCCTGGCATATGGGGAATGGCCAATGAATATGAAGTATTTCAATATCTAGAAAAGTAAACACCTCGAGTCACTTTGTAAAATTGACATTAACATATAGTTTTAAAAGACTTAGAAATCAAATAAACACAAAAGCTCTTTGCTATTTTGAGTGGAATAGTTTTAAACCTATAAAATAACCAAGGAAATTTCACTGCCTTTAAATAGTCAGGCTTCCAATTTGGGGATATGACAGTTTATTTTATCCCATCTTTTATGTCTCAGCACATTAAAAAAATCATTTTTAAACACAAACGTTACAAAAATGGGTTATTTCTCCTGCTGTGTTTTCCATCTGGAAGGACATGAAGGCCACAGGAAGTATGCCCAAACTATGCATTTCTTGGACTTTTTTTCTTTTGAGAAATTTTCTGTCTGTACTGTCTGGTGAACAAAATCCTCTACTTTGTTATTTGTCTGATTCTCATGTTCTTCTCCGGGCTTTCTAATCTCAGAGTTCATGATGGCGGGGTCAGGATTGCCCTCTCTTCCCTGCAGCCTCAGGACTTCTGAGGTGCTGCCCCGTCACTTCAAAATGCTCTCCTCCAACAGTCCCCACAATTTCCCTTTCATCTCATTTACCTCCTTTAGATCCCAGCCAGACCTTCTTTCCTCATGGGGACCTTCTCTGACTCTCCATTCAGATTAGATCTCCTGCGAGGCTCCAAAATTACATTGCGTTTTCCTTTACAGCAATTTAGCATGGCTTAAATCATTGGCTGATGGATGTGCTGTCTGGGTTAAAGTCTTTCTTTCTCACTAAATGCCTTGTGGGAAGGGCAGTGTTTATTTGGCTCCCTCTTAAATTTCTATCCACCTACATGATGCTTGGAACAGAAGGCACTATTATTGGAGGAAGTAAAGAAAGAACAAGTGAGTGGTTTGGTGTGGTCAAGCTTTCTCTCCTCTCACCTCAGGCCCTATTTTCAGTGTCTTGTTTGCCTTCGAGTTATGGCGGCCACCCCCTTCTTCAGGGTAAGCTTTTATTATATGAATTCGTATTATTTTGCTGGGCAGCCATATGCTTGTTATACAAAGATCAATAAAGGTGGCTTTTATTATTTTGGGAAATGCTTCTCATTTCATGCAAGGGCCGCACCAGTATCCTTTGTTTTAATATTTCTGGTTAAAGTTTGCTTTTGCCTTTACAGCATGACTGTTTAGTTTTTAATATTTACTTCAATGTTCACCACGGCTGTTTTCCTAAAGCAATACTGTCACTTCCCTGTACCACAATGGTATCAGCCTCCTGTTCCCTCTAGGAAGCTTTTTCCTTTTCTTTCTCTCTCTCTTTTTTAATGTTAAATACTCAGGGATAAAGGTAGAGAAGCTGGAGAGAAATACTAGAAAGTCCATTAAAAGAAGCAAATAGTTCACTTGCGTGCTCATGTATCCTTTCTGCTAGGCCAGTTCAGCTCTATGAGGGTAGATGGAACTTTATTTTGCAGTGAACTTTATTTTGTGAAGTGAGATTTTTCATCTTGCCTCATATCCCAACAGAGCAGTTGCCAATGGCCGGAAGGTTCTAAGAATGCCCAGATGGATTCCTTAGACTTGTGGTCCCCAGTCCCCAGACTGTGGGTCTGTTAGGAACCAAGTGTCACAGCAGGTGAGGGGGCGCTGCCGGCAAAGTTTCATCTGTATTTACAGCCACTCCCTGTTGTTCCCATCACTGCCTGAGTTCCACCTCCAGTCACAGCAGCTGGGCGCATTAGATTTAATGGGAGCAGGAACCCTCCCATAAACTGAGCGTATGAGGGATCTAGGTTGCCTCTCCTTATGAGAATCTAATGTGTACCCCACTGCCTCCATCTGTGGAAAAATTATCTTCCATGAAACTGATCTCTGGTGCCAAAAATGTTATGGACTACTGTCTTAGACCTTAGACCCAAAGGAGACCTTGCTGGATAAAAGTAGTTCTGTAGTTTCTTTCCATATGTCAATCATCCCAAAATGCTAAAAGGAAATGACTTTGAATGATGAGGCAATGGGTGCTTGCTTCCATCTGCCTGTTTTCAGTAGCCGCTATAATGAGTAATGCTAGTTTTTTTTTTTTTTTTTATGTTGGGAAATACCCCAATAAGCTCTATTAAATACATCATTCATAAATTCTTCCTTTCACGCTTCAAAAGCACACCCACTTTGAAGCATGGAGCTCGTTTCTCAGACGAATTGGTGGGAGGCTTCGAGAAGCTACATATATTACTTTTAGTGTAAAATAAATTATTCTGGCAAAAATAGTTAAGCGAGGATAGAACCATCCTCTTGAATTTCATTTGCACAGCAGGCCATTTCCTCTCCCTTGGGGTTATCTGCGGGAGCAGCCAGCAACAAGATTATTTCTTTCCTCTGACCCCCTATCAAGAAAAAAAGATTTCAGCCTCCCTCAGCTGCTGCAACACGCAGTGAATCATAAACTCGTCTGTCTTCTAAGCCTTTTGCTTTTAAGTTTATTTCTGATTCAAAGTACTTGGTTGAAGCCAATGAATCTCAGCCCTGAAATGGTGATAAAATATTCATCCTTTTAATTCTTAACAGTTTTATTAATTGTGTTAAATGTATAGCCAGCATGCTAAACAATTATGATCAAGAAGAAAAATGGAGCTATTACATTCATTGTTAGTTATCTGCTCTCAGGCTTACAGACACTTATGCAGCCAGGACTCAGTTTGCAGGCAGACTGTGTATAAACACAGAACATCAGAAATTCTACCTTTTAAATCAACAGATTTTCATCCAAGCATATCCTCCTAGAGAAGCAGAAGTGGTGTTTATATTCTAAGACTAATGTGAAAGGATAGCCAAAATTGGGGGCTAAAAACAGAAACTGTTTGTGTGTGTTTACACACACAAAAATAAGAAGACACTGTTATTATTATTTAAAATATACGAAAAAGAAAAGTCATTTTAGGAAAAGAGCAGAGGGAACTTTCGGGGCATCTCTTTTTCAGATTTGGGGTGCCTAGATGGCTTCTAAGAGGTAACGGTACCAACTTCTTGGACCACATTTCTTGATAAAAATGCTTCTAGAGTAGTCTGGAAGTTGTTATTCTCCAAGTTTTAGGGCACACAGTTATAACACACAGGGTGAACACGATGAACCATCCTATATCCAGTAGGTGAGGGGGATGGAAGGATGTGAAGAGAAAAGAGTGAGTCTCCAGAGTGTGGCCAATACTCCGCATAAAATGTCACCTCTCATTCAAATTTGGAGAATATTTCAGCTTATGGCAAAACTCTAGACAAATGTCCCAAAAGATTCGCAGAGATCTCTGACTTCTATGTAAACAGAATTTTCTCCCTCATCTGAACTAAAATGTTATCAGTATGAATTTGAAAAAGGAAAATGGAATTTTGAAAAATACAGGAAAATATTAGATCATAAAAACTTAGTTTCATCAGACATTAAAACACACACACAGACACACACGTACACCCCACGCTGATTCTCACGGTCCTTGCACGGAGCTATCTCTACCCTTTCTGATAAACACCGGCAAGCAGCAAGGCAGGTAGGCTGACGCCAGTCTTCTCAAAAACTCAAAACCCAGTCTACAGAGTGGCACTTGCCTGTGTGACTGCTATGGGGCACCTTTGCCTCTCTTTCACATCCTCCCTCTGTAAATCCTGGACTCCCAAACCCTGGGACTCCTTCTTCCTGCTGCTTTCCTTCAAACAGCAATTTCCTCCCTATCACCTTCTCCCTTGGGGATCTGATGCCCCCTCGGGCTTTAATGCACAGCATTGCCTCCCACCTAGGATTCCTACCAGCTTCAATCTCCCTCCTGTTTCTAAATGCCTGCTGGATTTCACCTGAATGTTCAAAATAGATTTTAAAATGCCATGAATGAAACTGAACCAGTCTCTGTGTTTTCTCACCTACAAACCGTCTTTTCTGGTTCCTTAAATGGTGGCATCATCTCCTCAGATACTCAGTCCTATAGCTTTGTAGGCAGGACTCTTTGTTATCTCTCCCATCCAATTAATTGCCAGGTCCTGCTCATTTGATCACCCCTGTATTTGCAGCATCCTTTCTATCAGTGACTGAGCTGTAACTTCATCTCTGTTGATTTTCTTTCTCTTTCTTGTTTGTTTGCCCTTGCAGAGCTGTCATTCCACATGGAGAACACTACACTGCATTTTCCATTGTTCAAGAATCACAGTGGATCTCTACTGAAGGGCACTTTTCTTAGCCTGACATTAAAGATTCTCTCTTGCCTCAACTAAACTGCTTTTTTCCTGACTTAGATCTTACCTCCTTCCCTTCCTGCAATGTATATTGTTGCTAAATTGAATTCTTCATGACATGTTAAGTGTATTTTATACTTTTCATCTCCAAGTAGTTAATGCTGCTCCTTCACTAGAAAGCTAATTTCTTCTTTCCTGATACACATGTTCAAATTCTGACTATTCTTCAATGATAAGCATGAGTTTTACCTTGTTAATTAAGCTTTCCTCTGATGTACTGAGTTGAAGGTGATCAGCCTTTCCTTGAACTTTTAACAGTTCTTCTGTTTCTACATTTTGGCATATTGATAACTTTTCAAGCTGTTTCTTCTTTTGTATAAGCCTCTTCTTTCCTACTAGATTGAAATAAAATAATTTTACCTATTAACCTCTGAAGTTCTCTACTCACTTAGTGTAAGAAAAAAGGTATATTCCTCCTCAAGGGACTCAGCATTGGTAGGAGAGAAAAACACTCACACAAGTATATTTAAAAATAAATACTGAGTGACTGAAGAGGTATGGAACTCATTTTAATTTTGTCTCTCTGTGGGAGATTGAGGACAGTATGTAGTCTAAATAATACCACATATGTGATGAAAATCAAAAAGTTCTGTCACTAACTTTATTCTCCAAAAGTTTAGTAAGTACTGCTTAGCCAAGTACTCCAGGCATCTTTTTATGGGAAAACAAAAACCTCTAAGTGAGACCTTTTAAGATAGAAACAACATTAGTACAGGTATATACATTGTTGGGAATCTTAGTAGAAATTCATTTATTATCTCAAATTGAAAATGGTTTAGATTTAGGCTTGTCCACGTTCATTAAGAATGGACTTACTGTAATGCAATTTGAATTGGTCTAGTTTTCTAACTTTGACTTGTGACTGGGTTAAATTTCTACAAATTTTATCTCTTTATTCTGGTGGAGTTGGAGATAGAATGATCATTTATTAGTGCTTAAAAATAGTTTTACTACAGTGTATAGTTTATGTTTATGATTGTCTTTTTAATTTTTAGTATAATCACTGTTTCACGTTTTTCTTGCATGGCATCCATGACTGGATTTTGGCAATCCTCAGTTATGATAAATGAAACTCTACTTAGTATTGTGTTCAGTTTTTAATATAAAATAATGGTCTGGAACCTGCACCTCAACAAGCCTGTGTTAGATTGTTAATTGGTACTAGATTGGACTGAGTTTATAATTTGGGAGTCACTTTGGCGAGATTCTCACAGAAAGTCTGAGTAATTCTTTAGCAAGACTGTGAATCTTCAGGTGATTTACAGGACTATCGGGACAAAGAATAAACAGAGGCTGCTAATACTGGTGCAGAAAGTCGATGCTGAAGCATCACCAACATCTCTCTTTAGGATGATACATTTATTTATGCAAATAAGTTTATTTGTGTTCACTGCATTTCAGCTCATAACATAAAGCCCTGAATATTCACTAAGAAGCAATGAAATTCCTTGGTTAGTCAGTGAGGCATTGTTAGCTTAATCCTCTCTTGAAGTTCAAGTCACTTCTCAGGAAGTTTGCAGTATATAGGTCAAATTTCTCATGTTCTATCAGTTGCAAAACAGAACTTATATCCTACATAGAAACCACCTATGAGAATTTTCTAAAGCTGCCACCAGCCCTCTGGGTTACTTCATCATTTCCTAAAGATAGTTACAAATGTCCTATTCCTTCATGTTGTACAAAATTAACTTTAAATATTTATAGAAATTTATAGTAAATGGTTCAGTACATTGAGACTTGGTGTGACAAGGGGCATTCAAAAGGCAATGGGAGTGTTTTACAATTTGAAAGGCTCTACTTAGCTTGAGTTGCTTTAAACATGGTATGTCCTGGTGTGTCCTGAGTGTTCTCATTTTTCTGCAATCTCTTCTAGGCATGCCTACACATCGAAATGCACTTCTGCTTAAGATGTTCATTCTGTTCCCCATCAGGACTTCACTATTCTCTTGAGTTCCCTTCCAATTGCCTTGGGTCTTGACATCCCCTTCCTCTCTATTCTACCGCATGGGACCCTGAGTCACTGACAGGGGCCATAGTTTAATCTAGTGAGAATGCAGACATAAGACTTGGCTGTACTTACCTGAGTATCACCACTGCTTTACCTGTTTACCTGAACTCCATGCCCCTCTCCTTTCCACCCTTAGGGTCAGATGTCTACAAGAGGAAAGGCAGCCTGAATTCTTGGATGTCCTGGGACTGCTGGCTCCCCCCTTCTAACTGCAGATGGCCAGCCGTACAGCTAATCTTGCTACCTCAGTTCATACGGCTTCCTCCATACCTACTGAGTTCCCTAGAAGCTGACTTTGGGCACTTATACCAAAATATTAGTTCTTTCCATTTTATCATGTTTTTAAATGGATAAAATTCTTTACCATTTAAAATATTGACCCCCCTTTATTTCCATTAATTCCCAAGAGAAGTAATTCATCAGTTTTTAAGAGCTGTTTTGGGTAAAAATGCCTTATAAGACTATTCCCTGATAGCCATTCTAGCAGATGTTCAAATAACACAAGGAAAAGTTGAACTAACAGACATTTCTACCAGAAAGACATTCTCGGAAAAAAATAAAATAAAATAAAAACACGTTTTGAACCTTCTTCTTCGTTTTGTTTCATTTAATAGCATTTAGGACATAGGATTTTAGACTAGTTTCTACAGTTGGATGAGAGAATATTCTTGTGTTAGATGGAAGAACACAGACACACTATAACATATGACACAACATATGGAGTCATAATGGACAACAGAAAAAGCTAGAGTAAAAGGAAGTATTACCTTAGGGTCATGTATTCCAGAAAGCTCTTCATAGATCTTCTCACCTACCATGACAGCAGCCAAGTTTGCAGTATATGTAGAAAGGCAAAACATACAGAAAATTGCCCAGAGGTTCATTAGAAACCTTCCAGTCCAGCATTTTGGGGGTTTGATGGCTACCGTTCTACCAAACAAGAGGGCATAACACACATTCAAGGCTGAAGAAAAGGAGAAGACTTTACTTCTATTCCGCCCCTTGGGAGTCATTCCAAAGGGGCTCTTCCATTCGTACAGAGTGAGAAAGATGGCAGTGATGTGTAGAGCCACAAAGATCCCCAGCCACATTGTCCAGTGGAGTGGCCACATGAAAGCTCCGATGGGAGCTGCTGTGTCTCGGGTCCTTACTAAGATGCCCAAGCTGGTGGAGAAAAAAGGGCTGGTGAAATCTATCACCTGGCTCCGTGCGGTGTTGATGCTGAAGGAAGTGACTGCCATGTGGGCAGTCCCACTCAGGAGGTCACCCACCAGCCCTGTCCAGTGCCCATTTTTCCAGGCTCCATATTTTCCATCCCCAACAATATAGAGGTCAAAGTCAAAGTTCATGTCTTCTGCTAGTTTTTCCAACAGATCAATGCAATATCCGTAGCAGCACTTTCTGAATTTAATGGGTACTGTATCATTACCGCTATGGAGGCTGCTAAAAAGGCTGTCCAGTAGAGAAGAGTCATTAGTCATGGGGTCTAGACAGAGTTGGCCAGCAGGGCATAAGCCTTCATCATCTACCTCCCTTGTGAAGACAAATGGATGCTCAATCAGCGTAACCACTCTCAAGTGTAGCTTACTTGGGTGTTGGAAATGGGTTTTGTGTCTCTGGGCTTGCTCTGGCCATATTCCATAGTCCATGACAATCTTGCCCCCCTGCCAGCTGCCCAAGCGGGTCCACATTGGCTTCCCCAGGGGATCATGTTGCAGATTCCAGATGAAAAAGTTGTTTTCTGAGCTGATGATGGTGGAACCTTTTACTCTGATGGAACCACTGAGGCCTCTGAAAGTGGTGTTGGCTAGAAACCTGTCAAAGAGGAGCAAGGGCAGAAAGTGAGGAAGAACGGTGAGGCCAAAGATGAGAAGAAGTATTTATGTTTTCATCACTGTCTTAATACAAATGAACTCTAATTATTAAAGATGATATTACCTATAATTTCTTCAGGAATTAATAAACTGGATTATTTCTAGAAGTAGAGTTCTATTTCATTGAATAATAAAGCCTTATCCTCAGGTTTTAACATCCTGGCCTGGTACTGGACTCTTAATCTTACTCTAAATCTTTTTTTTTTTTTTTTTTTTTGAGACAATCTCATTTTGTAGTCCTGGATGGAGTGCCATGGTGTCATAGTTCATAGCAACTGCAAACTCTTGGGCTCAAACAATCCTCTTGCCTCAGCCTCCTGAGTAGCTGGGACTACATGAGGTCCAGCTAGTTTTTCTATTTTTAGTAGAGATGGGGTCTTGCTGTTGCTCAGGCTGGTGTTGAACTCTTGAGCTCAAGCAGTCCCCCAACTTGGCCTCCCAGAGTGCTGGGATTACAAGTGTAAGCCACTGAGCTCAGCCCTTACTCTAAATTTTGTAATTCCTAGTTAAGAGATGTATTAACTGTTTTCTGTTACAAACTATTAATTATATATTCTCACAATTTCTCAAGCTGTGGAGGTTCTCAGCAGCTTTAACATATCCCATTTTCATTTTTAAATACATTTGCTTGCCACTAAATTTGCTCAAAATATTTTGGTTTTGGTGCAAGGAGGACATTTTAATAAGTATGCATATACTTTTATAATTGCTTAAAAATTGCATTCACAGCATTAGAAAATAGCCAAATCTTGTTATCAGTGTTTATTCTTGTAGAGTGGAAACTATTACCATATCTGTCCCCATGAGGCCAGTGGAAACTGCCTATTGGGTATCAACAGTGTAACAAAGAAAAAGATGATACATCAACTTGCAGTTCTCAGCATAGCCTCCGGCTACTCTTCCTCTAAGTCATTAGAGAAAAACTATTGGCCTTGGCTCCAGAGAGAGCTTTTGCCAGAAGTCAAATAAAGGAAAATTACTAACAAAATGATATACTGATTTCCAACCCTGAGAACTAGGGCACTTTCAACATATGTTCTAATATGGACCAGACAGGAAAACTAGACTGATATGTCTTTCTTGAGTCTGGGAAGATAAGACAATAAGAGGTAATATATGAGCTTGTGGTATCTTAAGGAGATCTTGTGTTAGAATAAAAGCCTAGCCTTTGGCATCAGACACAAATGAATTTGAATGTTGGCCTAGTTACTTGCACCCACTGACCTTGAACAGTTTACTTAACTCCTGCTTCAGTTTTGTTATCAGCAAATGGGAAAAATAATACTTTATTACAAGAGTTGGAAATAACTGATGTAAAGAACATACCACACCTTCTGACATGGAACAAATATTCCAGACATTGTAGCTATTATTATTTAATGCCATTTAAGTTTAAAATTTTGTTTTAATCAAGACCATTTCCAGGTCACTTTTCCAAGGCCTTCTTTAAAATTTTCCTATGGCCAGGCATAGGGGCTCACGCCTGTAATCCTAACACTCTGGGAGGCCAAGACAGGTGGAGGAGGGTGGATTACTTGAGCTCAGGAGTTCAAAATGAGCCTGAGCAAGAGTGAGACCCCATCTCTAAAAATAGCCAGGTGTTGTGGCACGCACCTGTAGTCCCAGCCACTTAGGAGGCTAAGGCAAGAGGATATCTTGAGCCCAAGAATTTGAGGTTGCTGTGAGCTATGATGCCACAGTATTCTACCCAGGATGACAAAGTGAAATATTTTTCCTAATTGGAGACAGAAAGTATTACATTATGGTAAACCCATAGCAGTTACTCAAAACACATTTCAAATTAAAACAAAAATAAATTGAAAAGTGGAATGTAACATAGTAGGTATTTTGAAGAACCACATAGCCCAAGCCTGGGTTCACAGTAAAATGCATTCACCCATTGCCTGTCACAAACATTCCATAATTTACAAATGCATATAGAAGTTATGTTACCACAGAAGAGACATAAAAAAGTCAAGAAGTATCAAGTACATACTAATTTTAATTAGAGATATAAATCACATTTGAAAATACTACTATCACTAAATCTAATGAAACTGTTCATTTTGGTAGATTGCATGTAATGGTAATTATTCATGTTAGCATTCCCTAGTGGGACTCGACCACATAAAATAAATTCGATTTTGCAACAAGTAATGAAGACTCACCTATCTTAGATTTTAAAACTGTTTTCTGCTTCTTTACAGAAGTAAGGAGCCAAATCATTAAATATATACAGATTAATCAATTGATAATTACCTAGGCACTGCAAGAGAAAGGTGACTATAATTGTGTTTCTGATAAGAAATCTACTTTTAGATTTGTTAGAACAAGCACAGACACACACATTTGCTGATATGCCCTAAGGAATAAAATGGTTAGTAGTAAACAGGTTAGTTTCTTTTGGTCAATTTATGAATTAGGAAAATAAGGTGAAAGTTGTGGAACACAAGAGCTCTTCATGATTTTAAGTATATTTGGGGCTTAATCATGATAGATTTTTAAATGGATGGACCCTTGAGAGATGACCTCTGACTATATATTTAAACCATCACAGAAAAAGGGCATTAGAAATCTTCAGAAATCTTTCAGAAACTATACAACTCCCTCATTCCAGTAAAACCTATTTGTGAATATTGGCTTTTTTGGTTTTTTTGAGACAGAGTCTCACTCTGTAGCCCAGGCCAGAGTGCCATGCTGTCACAGCTCACAGCACCTTCAAACTCTTGGGCTCAAGTGATCTTCTTGCCTCAGCCTCCCGAGTGGCTGGGACTACAGGCGTCTGCCACTATGTGCAGCTAATTTTTTTATTTTTAGTAGAGACAGGATCTCACTCTTGCTGAGGCTGTTCTGGAACTCCTGAGCTCAAGCACTACACTTGCCTCAGCCTCCCAGAGTGCTAGGATTGCATGTGTGGGCCACAACTCCAGACCTGATTATTGGCTTTGAGTAACACCCAGGACAGCCATGACAGAAGGGCAGTGCTCAGTTGTCTTCGAAGCACTAATTTGTCAAAGAAAGAAAATGAGGATCTAAATATCTCCAATTTTCTTTCTCTCTTTCTCTTTCTTTTTCTTTTTTTGGATCTTGGGATTTTGGAGTGTCCAGTTTTCTTTTTCTTTTTTTTAAATTAAATCATAACTGTGTACATTGATGCATTTTTGGGGTTCAGTGTACTGATTTGATATATGATGTGAAATGCTTACAGCGAACTGATTAATACATCCATCACCTTGCTTACTTATTTGTTGTGGTAAGACAATTATACTCTTTTCTTAATAGTTTTTAAATGTACCATTGCACTGTGCACATTAGGTGAGGTCCCCTAAATACCCTCCCTCCTGCCGCCTCCCCTTCTCTTCCCTCTCTCTCCTCTTCCCTTCTACTTTCTGGACTATAGTTATGCTTTGCCAATCATATTTATGTGTAGGTGATTATACATTGATTTCATAGTAGTACTGAGTACATTGGATACTTTTAGAAAAAATAGTGCTTATTTCAAACAATCAGATCCCAGGGAATCACCATTTATGACAGATTATTTGTGCTTGTTTTATTTTTAGTCTTATAATAAAGGTAAATTAAAATAATCTTAATGACAGCTTTACTTCTAGTCAACTTCAGTAATGGGATGACAAACTGTATCAAAGTTTAAGTGCCCATTACCTTAGTTACAAGATTAGAAAGCTAAAACCTTGCTTTTGCTTAAACTGAATTTTAGCACATTCTTTTTTTTTTTTTTTTATCTTGCCCAGGACTCTTCTTGAATAAACATAGCAACAAATCAGGTATAATTTTATTGGCAATATAAACTGATAGAAATACCAGGCACAGTTCTTAGCACTAGGGTTGCAGAGATGAACGACAATCTCATTGGTCTTGAGGAGCTCAAAGCCTAAATTTGGGGAGAAAGAGAGTGAGAAGGCCATTCAAACTGTCCTAATGAGCATGATGATAGAGGTGAACATGGTGCCCCTGGAACAGGGGAACAAGGGCGCCTGCACATTCTACTCTAGGGGTACCAAAGAGGGATCCTTAGAAGGTGCCAGACCTGAGTCTTGAAAAAGGGGTTACAGTAAGCCAGGAAGAGAAGCTGAGAAATGATGTTGTCGGCCCAGAAAGATACGTATACAAAGGCCAGAGACAGAGCGTGCAAGCTGTGTGATGATGAGAGAGGAAAAACAGGCCGCAGATGATAACGGGGAATGAATCACATCAGATCTCAGGCCACCATGAAGGCAGTGAGGAGCCAGGGAGGAGATTTTGTCTAGGGAAGGACATGATCATTAGATTTTATTTTAGAATGATTTTTTCCCCCTTACTAGCTCTATAGGAAATAGGAGGGAGCTGAACATAATTCCGTGCGTAAGGAATGGTGCTCCTTCCTTTTCTCTGTTGCTGCTTCTCTTCCTTTCTCCCTGCTTGTTTCATGAAGGGCTTAAGGGTACAAGGGCTAACGTGGTAGTGGACGTGGAGAGGAGATGGTATAATCAGGAGATGTTTCATTTTCAAAAGGAAAGGCAGTGATTAAGACGGCCAAGTGCTTAGGGTTGCATTGAGTTCACAAATCTTACTAAGAATGTGTGAAACTAGCTTGACTGAGGTCATATAAATGAGACTGGTAGTGTTTAGTTTAATATAAACTCAGTGTAAGCTCACAGAGCAACTCGGATATGAAAAAGAAGGAAAGTGATCGGAATTACTTTAATAAAAATTTAAGGCCCGGATCACAGGGCGCAAAATACCACCATTCTCTGTGCCGATCATAAAACTGCCCCAGCCTGGGCATGAGCACTAAACAAAGCTTCCAGACGCAGGAATGTTAGGAAGCAGGGTAAGGAGGTGGAAAATGTAAGAGGAAGTGGTTAGCACAACAATCCCTTTGAGAGCAGGGTAGAAAAATATTAAAAAATAATATGGAGGCCGGGCGTGGTGGCGCACGTTTGTAATCCCAGCGCTGTGGGAGGCCGAGGCGGGTGGATTTCTAGTGCTCACAGTTCGAGACCAGCATAAGCATGAGTGAGCCAGAGTAAAAGACCCCGTCTCTACCACCAGCACAGAACACCGCCGGGCGTTGTGGTGGGCACCCGTAATCCCAGCTAATGTGGGAGGCAACTGGCAAGAAGAATCACTACAAGCAAGGACAATGTAAAAAAAAAAAAAAAAACCCCAAACAAGGAAACTAAGAGTGCAAGCAAACTGAAATAAAAGCAAAAAAAAAAAAATTAAAAAAAAATATGGAAAAAGTGGTTACAATTAAACTATAGAGGCCTTACCAACTGTTTTATGACATTGAATATCATTTTAGGAGAAAAAGGGGAGCTGTGACAATTTCTGAGCAACATAATGACATGACTAGAAATCTGCATTA